>VOQK01027714.1:45940-55959 GCA_015052645.1 Benitochromis conjunctus
GACAAATGAGGTAACATTGGGACACTGGAATCGGGTGTGCTTGCGGATGCAGAGGGGATGTTGGGAACTGCTTTGTGTGGAGAACGAGAGAAGAAATACAAATGCTGATGTGAAGTAGAATGACCGACGTGCCCAGCCCGATCTTGGCGTTAGATAAGCCAAGTGTCTGTTTGTGTGCGCGTGCTAATATCACATGTTTATATGTGTTTACATGAAAGGCTCATTTCCCTGTCCACGGACAGGAAGGCTGCAGGACCGTCTGTGTTTGCAATAAGCTGAGGGAGCCGCAGGAGCCCACCAGTGAGGGAAGCTTGAGGGTCAAGGGCCCTTGGTTAGACACACGCAGTCCTGCCTGTTTGTAAGCTCTGCTGACTGCAGGAAGCAATAATGGCAGCGTGCTTCCGGAGTTCCGGAGGCTTCTCTCAGGGGAGAGTGGCTGTCCTGTCCAGCTCAGCAGAGCAAAGCTGGAAGGACCACAGCGGAGCAGAAAATTTCACCACGCCAAGAACAGAAAGGGTGGAAGAGGAAACGGTATAATAGGAAAGAGATGAATGAGGTCAGATTGAGCTGGTAAGAAAAAAACCCAGAAGAAAAACAAATGAGCTTAAACCAGTTTTCCAGTTAGTCGACTCATTGATCCGTACCACAAATGCTAGTCAGTTAAACAAATTACTTTATCTTTGTACAACACATTTAACTGTTCCTTCTACACGCCATTAACAAGGGCTGCAACCTCAGCAGATGGCTTTCTCTCACTCTGTGACAGGAAGTTGTAAAGAAGCCAGGTAAAAGTAAGCTGCACCACCCAGCATGGTCCTGCATCACTGTAAAGATGGAAAATGAACTGAAAAGCAGACGAATGGGGCGACGTGCAGCCACATCCTGCACAGACATGTGGATGCTAAGCCTGATGCTTATGGCATAGCCAGTCTATGCAAACTAATCTAGCATGATATGTTTGAGATGCTGTGCATGAAGGCAGCGATTAACCAGTTTAGACTGTTTAAGCGGGTTCCTCCTTTTTTACTAGTTGACCAGACTGAACTAACGAGTCAAAAGGAGCACCTCCACTTTAGTCCAACCAGTCCTCGACTGTGTCCAAATCCTGTCTGTGGCTCAGGCTGAAAATGAGCCTGCTCGCTGTGGCGGCCCAGCAGACACAATAAAAGCACTGTCGTGAAAGGAAGGAGGCACAATACTTGTTTCATCTCTTGTTTTCCTGATCCTTGGAGGCCATCATTTTAATTGAATATACATTTCGAATAATTGTGTCACTCTAGTAAAAGTTCATGAGAACAAATCGAATGAGATAAAACGTTGTGACTCACGAAAATATAATATTGTAATAGATTAGATTGTTGTAGCAGTAGCCCTGGGCTATTTTAAAAAACATTGTTGACAAACTGTTTTCATTCATTTCTATTTCAAACAATTGTTTTACTCTGGACTTTAAACTGATCATTAAAACCCTCAAGCTCCGGTAGCATTGTGGTGAAAACGTGATTAAGTGGTTGCAGACATGATGATCCCGTCCAGTCTGCAGTTTAGAAATGGTCTTCATGCGGATAAGCAGAAAAACGTTAGGACAGGAAAAGGGCAGGGCAGGCGTCTGTGTGTGTGTACGCGCGCGTGTGTCAGGGCTTGTCATCTATATATCCCACAGCTCGTCCTCGGAGAGCACCAGCGATAGGAGTGCATTGCTCCGTCCCTCCCTTCCTTCTGCATGGCTTCATCTCTGCATCCGTTTCTGTTTGTCTCCCTGCTCCATTCGCTCTGTTTCCCAAGCTCGCAGCGCTGTGGCTGGCATCATCGCGCATGCTTGTCCGCGTGCGTTTGCCTGCACTGAGGCCAGCGTGCTCGTTCTGCTGGCAGTCAGAATATACCGATCCCACCAGGAGCACCTACAGCACGACCATCTCTGCATCTTGCAACACTTCGTGCTCTGATGCTTTGGCAGTTTTTGCCCAGGAAATTGTGAGCGGACGTGGTAAACTCTGTGACCTGCTGATGTGACAGATTACAGACTGATGTCTTTGTGTGATCAGTTTAGTTACTAAGTGACATCATAAACAATCACACATAGCTTATTTTTTCCTTGACTAGTTGAGCATTATTCTAAGACTAGCAGATGTTACTGAACATCAGAGGTAAATTTATCAATTTAAAAAATGTTTTTAATTAAGTAGCTGGAGGCAGTGCTCACAGTCAGGCTCACAGTCAGTCTTTGGTTCGTCACACATGTATAGGAAGCCGGTTTAAGATGTCAGTAAGCTGTAAGTAGGCACGAGAGATCATGCTTCTGTGTTTGGACGGCAGAGGCGTGTATGCTTTTGAATCTTGAAATTTTGAAATTGTTATCAACGGCATGCTTTTCTTTGTCTTTGCACGGAAGAAGAGAGCAAAAGGCAATGAGTAAACCGAAACAAAAATAATAAATGGATGCTTTTCACCTACCTGTCATTGAACAGAGGAGTTTGAAAGTCTAACAGATGCTTTGCTGGAGTTTCTGAGGTTTCCCTGTTAGTTCAGTGAAGACAGGATACTTTTAAATCCACACTTTGCATATTTTATGTTTGTATTAAATACTGCTAGCGTCATTCTGTCTGCAAACATGATGGCTATAATTTGACTTATATCCACCAAGGTCTTCAAGGTCAGCTTTAATGATTGATTTAAAAAAAAATTTACCAAAAGAAAAAACACCACATTTATAGAAATGAAACTTATTTTATTTATTATAGAATATAAACAGGACATTTGCACAATTACTGAAACTAGCACCACTGAAGGAACAATGGGCTGGGAGGTCAGTTCCTTGAAATTGTCATGATCATTGATCAATGGCCATGAGTACCATTCACAGTGAGTTGGGGAATGGCTTCAATCACAGCATTGTAAGATGGTGACAGATGTACCCTTAGGCCCCCTCCTCGATTCAGAGATGGTCTTTCCCTTTTCACGTAAATGGCCTCCTTGACGTCGCGCTTAAACCAGCGTTCCTCCCTGTCCAGGATGAGGATGTACACAGGTTGGGGAAACCTGCAGTCAGCTGAGTCACCTGGATGATGATGAAACGTTTCTCCCACTGAAAACGTCCAGATGAACACGATCAGCTTTTTGGGATTTACTTACCTGGATGATTGAGCATGCATCAAGACGTTTTAAATCCTACACTTTTATTATATTCACATAAATTATGTCAGGTATAGTAAAATGAGTTTCAGCAGGGTAAAATAACAAAAGCCTTGCATTACAAAGTTAAAAGTCCATTTAAGGAGAGCACAGAAAGCTAAATGAATATATAGAAAATATAATGCTGTTCTCTTCAAAGTAAAGTCTGTCCCTGGTGGAGGTTTGCACTCTCAGGGCACTTCTTGTATTTTTATGGTTTCCTGAGTTGTTCTTATGTCACTGGACATTCAGCCTGATAAAGTAATATAATGTTACCACAGGGTGTGGGTGATAGACGCTTTTTTTGAGATGTCTGTCACATGTCATCGTGTCTATTTTTAAATGAGACTACTGTTTAAGGTACTGTCACAAAGCATATGCAAGAACTTACTCTGTGCATGTGGCAAATAGATTATTGTGTGAGTGTGTGAGAGCTGGTGAGTTTGTTAGTGGTGACCTGAAGTGTAAATGTGCATTTATAGAGTGTGCACCATCCGTCAGTGGGTCATCGTGGTTTGTGCTCATGTGTAGTGACGAGCAGCTGGGAGAGTCCTCCCCATCCAGCGTCTGCAAACACAGATCCATCGGTACAGATACAGCAGCCCGCGATGACAGGACCGTGACCCTGGTGGGTTTGTCATGTCTGCAGTCATGGTAGATGACCTAAGAGTAAAAAAAGCAGGATGTGGACAGGAAGGGCTTGGAGCTCATTGCAGTATCGTCTCATTCCTCTGTTTTCATTGACCAGCCACTGACAGACAGCTTTAATGATGACTCCAGACAGTCTGTGTGCCACTGTGAGTTCTCATCAGAAGCTTCACAGAACTGAACTGGTAAAGGAAAAGTGAAACACTGTGGGGAAACGGACCCATCTGTTTTCTCTGAAGCAGCTCAGAAGATTCAGAGTCGCCACTTCACTTGAAATTGACAAACAGGAAGCTCAGCAGCTGTGTACAAAGGTAACAAGGTCTGCTTATCTCTTCCTCTGAAGCTCTCCAAGTAGCATCGCAGGTCTCTTCTTTGTGTAAAGTGAACCCGTCGTCTTTTTTAAAACCCTCGGTTTGCGTGGAGCAGCCAACCAGAACAAACTTGGCTTAAAGGAAAATGGAACAGACCCGGTATGAGACAATAAAGTCTTATTATGAATAAGAGCTGCTCTAGTTTCTGAGAATGAGAATAAGCATTTTAATATATGAAAATGGTGTGGAGCAGGTGCCTGGAGTTTTGTCCTCACTCAAAAAGAACTGTTCATCCACAGAGATTACAAACACACTAAACCAGAGTCACGTCCTCAGCAGGGTGTGAAGCAGAGGAATGAATCTCACGCCTTTAAATGTTTTACCTTCAGTCGATATCCGTCCAGTGATTATAGGAGGCTTACTCATTCGTCACTTTGTGTGAACGAGATCACCCGTCCGTCATTTGTTGCTCTCGCGCTGCTGTATCCTCCATGTTTTTGTCTTAATGTTGGAAGTGAGAACTGCGTCCTCCTCCTCCTCCTCCTCATCACCATCAGCAGTGCGTCTGCACAGATCACGCAGTCAGAGCTGCACCTACTCAGCTGTGCTCTGCCGTCACAGGGCGCCTTGTTTTGGATAGCGGCGTGCTAACAGCGTGCTGCGGTGATTCTCCCCAGTAAGATTAAAGTGTTGATCAAACTGAATTGTTCTTTGTTTGGAAAGCTGCTGGTCACGTGTGCTGTGCTCTCTAATAAACAGGACAGTTTAATAGGACAACATGGCCCCAGTTGTTGCATTATTCTTCGCTGAGGAAATCTACTCGCCTCTTAAAATAATAAAATATGTCACCCTGTGTTGTTCCGTGAGTGTTTGAGGTGGCAGGCTGCACTGCATCCCCCTGGCGGGGAATCTGCTGCTTGTGTATTGACATTCTTTCCTTATGAAACACTCGCTCGCCAATGCGTCGACCTGCTTGCACGGGCTTGCGCGGCTGCCGTCGCTGCGTGCCGTATTGTGCATCTGTTTGTAGATGGATCGAGCCTTGAACAAAGAGGTTTTTGTCCCCTAAAGCGCACCTTAAGTGTCGTGGTGTTATGCATTCATTACAGGCAATTTGAGATCTTTTGCGGCTCGGACCCTGATCTGACGATAGCCCCGTTGTGGTTTTACTCTCACTCATCGTTTTCTCCTCTGTGCTGTGTCCTCTCTCGTTGCAGACCCTGGTAGGAGCGTGATGAGCGCGCGCTTCCGCTTGCCTGCTGGCAGATCCTACAATGTCCGGGCGACTGAGCTGGAGCGAGACAGGCAGCACACACAGGTTGTGTGCAACGTACTGCTGCTGGACAACACAGTCCAGGCCTTCAAAGTCAATGTAAGTAAACCCCTTTCAGTCCAGGCCGCCTTGTTTAAATTCTGAGTGCAAGTTAAAAGCACATGGCAGAACATTACTTTATTTTTTTTAATTTTTTTTTATTGTCTTTTAGTGTTTTTCTCAAAAACACTGAAATTGTTCCCGGACGATTACATCTGTTTATTGATTCTGATGAAGGTGGTGGTCTCGTCTGTTTGTTTCTTTTTCTTTTTTAGTGTTCGAAACTACGAGTGTCGTTCCCCTTCCCCTTTCTCTCAGACCTTCTTTCCTACATACCTTTTTCCGTTACTGTGAATTTCCCCTCAAGCCCACCTCAGATTCATGTGCGAGTCGGTGGGGGAAAAAAAATCCTCTTTGTGTTTCGACACATTGGCAGACATTTAAAACGCAGCCCCCTCTCTCTCTTTCTTTTTTCCCCTCTTGTGTTCTGATGATACTTTAATGGGTCGGGTTTCACTTGTCCCGCTGGCTTTAGTTTGTTCCATTTCTGGCTTTGAGGTTTGATCTCAGCGGTTGATCAGTCGGTCTTTATCTCGCTTTACAAGCATTCAGTCTCACGCAGGCGAAGCTCGAGGGGAAAATAAAACGGCGTGCCTGTAAGCGAGCGCGGTGCACGCGCTTCAAACCAGGTGACGAGCCAGCTTGTGACTGATGTTACGGCCGCCTGTCACGGCTCTCTCCGTCTGATCAAGCACCGTGACAGAGAGACACAAAGTCAGAGTCGGGAAATTCCCTTTGAGTCACAGTGCAGTTCATCTAATAACATCCTCTTCAGACGCATCACATCCTGTTAGTGTTGAGATTTGCTTGTGTGTGCTTACTGAAAGAAAAGCACGAATGATAATACGACCATTATATCTGAGTTCTGATGCGATAATGAAGTCGTACTTTTTTTACTCTCAGCGCGTTATTGCACGCTGCTTTGTAACTGCTCCTTCACTTCCTGTCACTCTTGACATGCAGATGAGTCTGAGCCATGTATGTAAAAGACTGTTTGTGTTTTCAAGCTCAGTCGAATGTGAGAACTTCAATGTAGTGCGAGCTCTGTCGGCCTCTCTGCCAGCTTCATTGATCAGACCCCCGCAGCAGCAGTAACTTCCTGGAAGGACAAGCCATCCCGAGAGCAACAATACTTCTATTGATCCTCTCTGTGGCCGACTGGCCGCGACTCTGGCGGAGAGCGAAAATCCAGAAGCAGCCTCTTATTGTCATGGGAACCGTGGGGGCTCGTGGTGTGCGAGTGTGTGGGTTGGCTGTGGGAGGCACACGAGGGGCTTGTATTGATGATCGTATAGATGGAAAGCCGTAGGCTGAAATAATATCAGTGTAAAGCGCTATTCCAGATATCGTTGTAGCTTTAGAGAGCGCCGAGCGTAATTTAAATGTCATCTAAGGAAGGGTCGATGAAATTTCAAGCATCGAGCGCTTGGTTTCCTTCATTTCTTGTCAGTTTTGTACTTGTTATGCTTCAGTTTACGATGGAAAATTCAAGAAAAGCACCAACAATCAATGCAATAGCTGTGTTTTAGACAAAAACTCAGCAAGGAGGTCAGGTATTCTGATTTACATTCAGATATTTAACTTTTGTCTTTTAATGGCATTCATGCTGAGGACGAGAGACTTGAAGGCTGGAGAGCCAGCTGAGAGTTAATAAATAAAAACATGAGTTTATTTTACTTTTTAAAATCCCTTTTTCTCCATGTGTGACCATGATAAAAGATTCATACTTTTACCAAACATCGTACCCAATCACATCCCCGAATATGAGCCTTTGTTTTTTTTTAAGTTTACGCTTTATTTCCTAAATTGTAATTTTGAATAACTGTGGAGTTGCCCTTTATGAATCCGCCTGTTTATTCCCCTGTTTTTACATTTAGTTTGGGGAAGAAGCCTCTTTAAATGTGAATGTGTCATAGTTTCATAAATTATTGAACAACAGTTTCTGCACTGTCAGAACATTTCAGACGTTATCTGTGTTCAGAAATCGTGTAATTCTCACCTATGTAATTGAGACTCACTTAAAAACCGCCTAGCAACAACACCCAGCTTAATTTTCAGGAAGAAAAATATCAGATCCAGATTCCTTCGGGCTGCTCCGTCCTGCACGCCTGCACGGTGCGGGCACCAAACGACTCTGTGAAAATTCATATTCATAGTTTGCAACCCACTGCAGGAGGAGGAGAGACCTGCCAGAGGCATTCATCGCTGAGTAATAGCTACACCCATGTCGTCATCGGAAACACGATCAATAATAAAAGCAGTTTTATCAGCGTTCACCTTACATTCAGACTCGGCATGGAAAATAAAGCAACAACCCACAGCAGCCATCAGTCACCACTGCAGCATTTAATAAAAAAAGAAGAATACAATGACATCACGTGTTATCTTCACATGCGTGCTTGGAAAACCCACCTCCCCACATACAAAAGCAGGGTTAGCAGCATGGTGAATTCACAGGAAAGCAGAACCAAAGTGGCCACAATACCCAACATGAATATTCAGCTGTCTGTAACAGCTATTTGGTAATCAGGCAGCTCTTAACAAAGACCCAAGTTACTGGGTTTTTTTCCCAGGCTCACAGTCAGTCTTTGGTTTCACACACATGTAAAGGAAGCACCAAGCGTCTCATTATACATCATTGAAATCACTACATTTGATTTCATAAACACAAACGTCTATGATTAGGTAATATCCCTCTACTCTACTGCTGTACTACATACAGAGATCGAGGAGTTGAAATAGCATTATGGTCATGTGCCCAGTAGGCACCAGTTACAGAGTTACAAGTACCAGTTACAAGTACCAGTTGCAAGTACAATAACAAACACAAAGCATAAACCATCAAACTGCTTCTATAAAAGAGCCAGCTGCTGCAAACAAGCTAATCACAGTTACACAGTACTGCTGTTTCCAGTGTTTTCTCTAGTTGTTTTCATGTGTGTACCACGAGGGCAGACCTGTGAAGTGAATTTACTTACACGCACACACACACTAGTAAGCAGACCTGACTTGTATGTAACAACAAAAGCTAGCTGAGCTGGCATTTCTCAATGAAGTGCCGAGCACAGAGAGCAGCAGTTACCCAGCCCACTACACCTGATTTAAATAGCTTTAAACGGGGCTTATTGTGAACACATTTCCCCTGGACGTTCTGACTGACCCTCAGCATTAGCCCAACATTATTCCATACCATACCCACTTTATTTATAAAGCACTTAAAAACCAGGCACAAAAGATGCGAGGTGCTGTATGCACACAATAAAAACAATTATGAAATAAAAACGAGTCAGTACTCACTCTGGGTAGAATAATGGACAGAGTTTTAATGATGGGAAGTGTATCCCAAAACATTCATTCTGTTCATCTGGACGTTTTCAGTGGGAGAAACGTTTCATCATCATCCAGGTGACTTCTTCAGTCTCAGCTGACTGCAGGTTTCCAACCTTATAAACAGTACATGTGCATAACGACTGAAACTAGCACCACTGAAGGAACAGTGGGCTGGGAGGTCAGTTTGTTGATCATGGACGAGGATGATGTAGGTTACCGTCTAACACGGAGAGACGTTTTTTTCCATAACCTAGCAGCAGCAGTGCACCTTTGAGCTTGGATTTCTGTTCATGTCGGTCAGATGGCCACAGACCTCAGAGAGGTCACCTCAGAGCTAAAACCTCTTCCCCTTTTCAGTTACTGTATTTATTTTTCCTTTAATGGGACTGAGATGCCCTTAAAGTCCTTCTGAAACTATTCCTGTTCTTTTATTAATCCCCCAGTTTTGATTCCTTATCAGTTTTCTGTGTGGAGCAGTAAAGAGTCGATGAGCTTGGAGGTATTATTCTGATGGAGTGAACAACCACTCGCTCTTGACTTCTCACTTCCTCCGTGTGTTTTGGTTTTTGCAGCCAACGGCAGGACAGCAGAATTTGCACGTTGTTGTAGTGCTGACAGTTTCATGGAGTTGGTTATGCTCGATGGTGAGAGAAATAAGAGTGTAACAGTAAACGGTTCGCTCCACCTTTGTGACTGGAAGAGCCAAAATAGTGAATGCAACCACACTGCTTTGAAACCAGGGAGGTGTGAGGGAGGTGTCACACTGCATGTGTGGGCAGGATGTGCTATATACGTGTGTGCTCTCGCTATTTTCTTGGCCCCAGCACGACGTCCGTTTTAGTAGATGTCCATTGTTTTTGGACTGTTTAAAATCATTATTGGCCTAAAAAGGTTGCCCAGTAATTTTAAAATGAAGATCACTGTTTCGTCAGACGAGTTTTCACCTCTGTGCATAAAGTGCCTTTTTGGCATTGACAGTGCATTAAATGAGAGCCGGCGCTGCTCATTCAGTGAGGTGGACAGTCGTGCAGCAGGCAGAGATCGGTCCCTCGGTCCTCATCCCAAAAGGTCTGCGGTGACTTTACTGGAAGACTGCTATAGATGTCAGCACCTCCACCTTCATGTTGTTCCTTTCCTGCCTGGACAAGCTGCCTCATACTTCCTGAAATTCCGTCATTCTTTAACAC
>VOQK01027716.1:0-10308 GCA_015052645.1 Benitochromis conjunctus
CAAACATTTATGCAGATAGAGTTTCTACATCTTTGTGTTTGGAAAAACCCTAAAGCTCTTACGCTGCTATTTACATGATGCTTATTACTGTAAGCTAACAAGCAACTATCAATATGGGAGAATTTTTTTTTTCACATTTCGTTTTTCACAAGTATAGTTTTGCATGGGAACGATTTATGTGGAGACCTAGGCATTTATTATTAAAATGATCGATTTTTTTTTATTTTTTTTTTTTACTTTTAATCCTCGTAATATCATTTGAGTAAATGTCAAAATGTAAGTTATCAAGGCCTGTAATTTTCTGATGATAAGAAAAAAGCAGTGTTTACATGTTTATATGCGTGTAATAATGTCCTTTTTATACAAAAACACAATTTTTATATATATATGCCGTTCTACCGTTCGACTTTTTGCTTCACTTCAAACGGTTTTACAAAAAATTAATTAACTAAAAATGAATTCCTGAACAATAAAACATTCAGAAATTACAGCCCTTTTTACACAAAGGCTTAAAGGTAAAGTAGACAAACTAACACAATTTTAAATACACCAATTGTTTATAATACTTGGATTTAAAAAATCTATTATAGTCAGTGACGTGGACATCATCAGATGATCAGCTACCTTCACTGAAGCTCCTTTTCCATCCATTCACTTCCACTTGTCTAATTCAGGGTAGCAGGGTAGCTGAAACCTATCCCTAGCCCATTGATGGATTTGAACCCAGGAACTTCCTGCAGTGAGGCAACCGTGCTAACCACCGTGCTGCCATCTGCACTCTGTCACGCTTCAGGATTCATCCTGCTACTTCTAACACAAACACTAGTGAAGCAGTTCTATTGGCAAGCATATATTACCACGCCATTACGCTGCCTCCACCATTTTTGGCAGATCATGTGGTTTGTTGTCCAGCGGTTTATTCTGCAGAACTGTGCAGGCTCCTTTTCTTGTGTGTAACCAGTAAACTTCTATATTTACATTCATGAAGGCGTCTCTTAAACCACCTTGTCCAGAGTGTTTTATGCTTGGCTGGATGTTGGAAACGTGCCTTTCGAGCCTTTTTGTGTTGCTGAGGTGGGCAGTTCATTTCTTATTTTTACGGATTTACTAGATTATTGATTTGGAATCTCTTAAAGTTTTTTCTTTGTGATAGATTTTGTTTGCTTTTTCAGTGAAATGATGGCCTCCTTTACCTGTAATAACAACTTATCTGGACCTCATACTAAAAGTACCGGAGAACAGCAGCCAAGCACAAGTTCAACACTTAAATCAGCTCTTGATATTTTCTCTTTTTAATCTGTACTGAAATAATGAGCAAACAGGCCTGACATCACCAAGTATTAAAAACAATGCTTAGATTTAGAATTATGTTAGCCTATGAAAATGGGGAACTATGCATAAAATGCATTTAATTCCTGAAAGTCTGCATTTCAATGACGTCTTTATTGTTTAATTTAAAGCCCACTGTGGCAACAAAATTACTAAAAAACAAAACAAAAAACAACCGTCATTTTCCAGAAACTTATAGACCAAACTAGTTTCACTGTAGTTGTGATATTTTTCTCCTCTGATATCAGTCTAATAGTATACACGGTATTTAGCGACTGCTGGTCTTTGCATCGCGCCCGGATGTTCACGAGATAATGACACAAAGATTTGTCAGACACTTGTCTGTCAGAGTTAGTAATTTGCAGAGATGAAAAGTTGATTATTCATATATCACCCACACTAGGGTCACCACAGGTTGAACAGCAGTATGGACCAGCGCAAATGGGAGACTCAGTTAAAGGGACATTCCACTTATTTTACATGTCATGGTCAATTAGTAGTCTTGTGGGGGTATTGCAAAGTCTGTGAGAAAAAGTTTTATTATGTATTCTGTGGTTGTGGAGAGATCGTCATAAAGTCTGGGAAAATTATTACAGTGATCACCAGCATATTTTTTCTTGGCTTTGGAAACTATGAGTTTTTAAAAGAAAGTCTCAGTTTCATTCTTGGGGCACTGAGTTTGAAAGGCGTGGGTGCTTATGAGTTAGAACCAACTATGCAAAAATCAGCTCAAAATAAACAAGTTTTGACTGTGTTTTTTGCACTCTGTCCCTTTGCCAGCTTTAATTAAGTGCATTACTAAGTATCTGTAGGAGTTTTTGAAGACCATGGCAAACTTACACCACTGCACATTTTCATCCATTTCCACCAGTTACCACAATAAAACTATGACCCACCCTATAATGTAAATCGTATTTACTTTGCTAATACACAACATTTCCTAAAGAGCCTAATTAGGCCATCTGTTATGGTCTAACAAATAAAACAAAAGCAAAAAAGTCAAACAGACATTCAGTACAGTTAGTGGTGCTTATTAGCATGCAACTCAAAATCTCAGTGGTGAGTATCACACGATGGATGATCGGATGAAGGGATTTATGTGTAAAAATCCTGCATAATTTACTGGGTTGCATCACATTCCATTTAAAAAGCAGTACAATGGTCTCTTTCACTTTGTATGCACATCATCCTCACATTCCAGCAAAACATGACGTGGGCATTTCAAACACACTGATCTCTTTTTGATCTTTTTTGAACCCAGAAAGTAAAAGTGTTATTTGCTGTACTGCATATCACAAGATGACTTCCCTCAACTGACTTTTTTTTTTTGCTTTTTTCCTCTCTTGTTTTTTTACTGAGCTGCATCAGTAAAACACTTCAACACTTCAACATCATTATTACTTTATACCAGTTTCACTGGACAATTTTCAGGGTTTATCAAAGCAAAACCGAAAATATCTTATTCTTTATCCTCAAACTGATCATTTGTGTAATAAGATATAAGTAATGAGGCACGTTTATTCCTTCGTAAAGAACAGAAAGCACAGCGTAGAACAGAGGACAGAAAGGAAAAGAGGGAAACGGGGAGGCAGATGTTGGAGGAAGCGACAGGAGAACAAGATTGTAGTCCAGAGAGGGGAGGTGGAGAAGAAGATGAAAAACATAAAGTGGCATTTACTTTGTTGGGGCCCACCTTCAGATCTAGATACTCCAGGTCCTTCTTCAGTTGTATGTAAGTATCATCAGCCTTTAAATGAGCAATGGAGAGATAAATCATTTGAAATGAAGCTGCAAAGGATAATGCGTGATCAGATGACACTCAGGGCCTTTATTTGGGATTTACTAGCAGAACTTTAATTAACTTGGTCTCAATTACAGTGCACTTCTACCTCTGTATTTTTATCTACAGTCAAGCTCTAATTAAGTAATCAAGTAATTGTTTTGATCTGGTTTAATGTCTCATGTATGACCTTATGCACAACTGAGAAACACAGACATGTGCATGACATGTGGTCAGACAGAGAGTTTATATTTCTTCATAAGCCTGGAGGATGGCCAGAGAATGGTCGGATGCTAAAAACTGGGTGGAGTTGTCGCTGCTGCTCTTACAGCATTGTGCTTGTTTCACAGGCACACAGAAATGTTCTAATAATCAGACATTATGTTCTTTTTGTGGTTGTGCAAGGTTATACATCTATGAGACAAAGCAAAGTGTAAAATACAGGCACAGGCCACAAGCAACATGCTCCAAACATGGCATATCACTGTTTACAAACAGAATCACACAAGGCTCCGAGAGAGTATCCATAATGTATAACCATTAATACAGTACAGCTCCTGTCGAAGTGGTTAAATGAACAAGACATCCAAGCAGAACCAGAAAACTGCACAGTCTGTAACGATGATAGGGTAGTAATGTATGGGAATGGCTGGGGAGCAGGGGACCACAATGCACTGGCAAAGGATGCACTGGGCTGCATTAGGGAAATATGAGGGTCCCTGACCTGCATGCTGGGGCCTAGAAGGCCGTTGTGCTGGTGGTGCTGCAGGTGAGCGAATGCATTGCTGGGGCTATGTGCACCAGCCATCTTGGCCTGGTGCCTCCGAAGCTGAATGAGGAGCAGAGTCAGCTCCTCTGGCTGTAGCGTAGCCCAGGTTTAGGGGCCAGTGAAAGCACAGAGGGATGAGAGGAAATATTTGATAATCATCTGGGCAGTAAAGTGGCTGAGCTACAGTAACTGTGGAGTGTGGTGGAGACACCTGTATACTGCTGCCTCCAATAATGTAACACTTTACGTGAAAGGTACATGAATTGTCACCAATTCATACAAAACTTGACACATTAATAGCGTTAATTCATTTAGGAAAAACTCTAAAGAATACATGTTAAACACCAGTACCTCATCCTCAGTCTTATCTAACACTGTCCCCGCCACTAAATACTCCAGATATTTTTATATATTCACGTTTGTTATTTTCAGTATTGTGCAAAAGTCTTGAATCACACCTCATTTCTTTACCTTTTTTATCCAAGAAGCCAGACTTTCTCAGTCGTCTTGCACAATAGCTCTTCTGTGGACATTTGCTTTTTTCACTCAGTTTTAGTCCAATCCTTGTACCTGACCATTTTTAAAGGGGTGTTTTGTTGTTGTTCTTTGCTGAACCACATAACACTGACCTATGAATCATTCGAGCATAAAAGGTACCAAAGTCAAAGGATGAACCAGTGTTGTCTCTACACATAACAGCAAACCGTGTACAGCAGATTAACAGTATCTGAAAGTCACGCCCTGCATTAGACGTGCATGTGGCCTTTCAGTTCTCTGTTCTCTGAAGCCTCATCAGAAACGTCTCACTGGAAGGATGGCTGTAGAGAGGCCATTCTTAATAACAGGGAGAAAAGGTTCAGGTATGCCATATTAAACAAGAACTGGCCTGAAAATCAGTGGCAACAGCTCTAATGGAGTGATGAATCCAAATTTGAAATTTGTGGTTCAAATTGTCATCACTATGTACGGAAGACATGAGGAGAGAGGTATAAAAGTGTGGCTATAGCCATCTGTATATAAACATGGCTTGTCTTCATTTCGGCCAGGTGTGTTGGAGATCTGGTCAAATTTGAAGAAATTATAAACGCAGTAAAGTACTGATTTTGATCCACCATGCAGTAACATCTGGAAATTGGCTTCATTTTTTAGCACAATAATATACACATACACTATCTACATAGATAGTGTTCCACTGTGTGTTTGTCTATCAGTCATGGATTCGTCTCCCCAGATCGCAATATTATTAAAGCAGTGTGGGATCGTCTCGACAGAGAATAGAATAAAGGTAGCCGACATCCAAAGAAGAGCTTTGAACGTCCTTTAAGAAGCCTGGAGGACTATTGCTGAAGACTATTTACAGAAATTACAAGAAAGCATCTCTGAGAGAGTATACTGTACAGGCTGTGTTGTACAAACTTATATTCTGTATTTCCACGTATGTTTGCGTGTCTTTCAATACATCACAAAAATATGAAGACAGGAGCTCAAGACGTCCGCACAGTACTTTTGTACATATATGGGATTTCTTGATTATGTTGTTTTTGTCAAAATCTGATGTTATTAAATTAATTAATTTTGTATTTAATTTTGTATTTTGTATATACACAATTCTTTTTTTTGGTGATTTATATAGTTTATGTTCTGGATACAAGTATTTTTTTCGGTATATTTTCTTTATACAGTTATATTTTTACACCGTTTTACATTTATTAACGAATTAATTGTTTTTCATGCATGAAGTCATGAATGAATTCATGATAATTCATGTACCCTTAACACACTGTGTCCTACTAAAACCTGAAAATGTAAAACCTAGAGCTACACAACAAAGACCGTCACGTGAGGATGACCTGCTGTGCTGTCTGAACAGAAAGGTTATCGTGAACAAAAACACTGGAACAAACTCTACATGTGATAATGTCACAGACGACCCCCATTTATTATATTTTGGAGTTATTCCTGTTCTTACCTGGATTCATTTTCCTAGACTATTATAACGCTCTCATAATATCATAAAACAGGCATTTTTCATATTAATCCAAGTAAGTAATATTAATGTAATAGAAGCTCATACCGTTTTGCCATGCAAGCTGGGAGCACTAACTGTGTGTGTGATGTAGCCCATGGCTGGCACGGACCTCCTCTCCATTTGGGAAGTCTGTGGAGAAATGCAATTCATGCACTTGTTAACGCAGATCATATAGAATGGAATCAAACAGAATATCTAATTTACTAAATAATCTCCGATAGTGTGCTGAAAGTGAGATATGGATCATTTTATCACACCGAGTCAAAGTTAAACCATTGCCTCCAAGTCTCCAAACAAATTTGACTACACAGCAGATTTATTTTTTCCATCTATCCTTTTCTCGCTTTCATCACTCCTACTCTTATCCGAAACAAGGTGTGCCCTGAGTTTTTAGATGCTACAGGGCTCGGAAAAATTTGACGTTTTTGCTTAACACACAGAATTAGCGAAAACCAGGCCCACTACAGAAGCTTAAAAGGACACAAACAACAAGAGATTTAATTAACTACACATAAATTATACTAAACCTGCTTTCTTAAAATAACATTTGTTTGCTACTAGCAAGAGAAGCACTGTAAGCCATTCCCTTTGAGATTCCCATGCCACAATTTTTTTGCTGTATAATAGGTTTTTTATTTAAATGCGAGATCAGAAGAAAGAGACCGCTGCTGATGTTTGAGATACAGTAGAGATGTTTATAGGGTGCTGAGAAGCCCTGGGCAAATTGGATTAGCTGCTAATAAAACATACTTCTTAATGATATTCCACAGAGGCACACGGATCGCTATTACTTAAGTGCACTCCAGCCAGAGAGCACCATCAGCCTCAGAGATGCTGGGTGCACCAAAACTAAGTTCAGTGCCAACTAAATTTAGTTCCCATAAACATCGCTCCCTTGCACAGTCACTGTGGCTACCTTTGTTAAAAATGTATCCTCCAGAGGGTTTTCCATAATTGCGCGTCACTGTATTTTATGGTTGTAATTAGTGTCTTGACACTTGGTTGAATCATGGAGGAAACAGAGCATCTGCAACACTTTGTTTACTTGTGTAAGGCCAACGGGTTGGTTATGAGGGTTGTGTGTGTTGGCAAATGTGGTGATGGTTTGGAGGGAGAGTTTTTTCACATGTGGAGGGTGTGGTGGGGAGACAGAGCAGGGTGTGGATTACAGGACGTGCTCCTGGGCTCCGTCTCCTGCGGCGGTGGCGGTGCTGTCTGAGCGCTACGACGGTTTGGGGGAACGGCAGAGTAGCGAGCTTTTACTCGCATACGCTCACGCCACCTGTGGGGTAGGCCTGGGTGTGGACTGTGTGAATCTGCAAACGATTCACATGAGCATCAAAGTGTGCGCGCTGTAAAGCCGGAGCCTTCTCATGCTCCTCGCGCTATCTTCCCATGGTGTCCTTGTGAGCTCACATCATCCTCCAAGTTGTGACACCTCACATCCACTAGCTACCATGAGAATGAGACCTTTGTCATTTGGCTCAGAACATGTGAAACATTAAGTTTTGCTTCAGTCCCATGTCAATGACAGGCCACTGCTGTTTACTGTCTCACAGTATCACTAGTGTTTAAGCCCCAATTACTGAGTATCAGCACATAAATTCATAAAGGGTGGGACTTTCATCTTTCCATCCAACACTATGTACAGGTCTCCATCCAAGCTTACTATGGGAGAGAAACAACACACCAGCTTCACACCATCACTCCCCTTGTCCACAAAAACTCCACTGTTCCCAACATTCAAGATACACTAAAGAGATTAATTGCACTAGCTGGGAACACAAGTATTCTTTTCAGTTACTCTGCCATTTATTTTATTCGCTGGTCAATTAATTATTTAGATAACCACTCAGTAAAAATACTTTTTGTTTTTAGATGAAAGCAAAGAATGGAAGAAAACTTAACCAGTAACTGATTAAAAATGTTCCTGAGCAAGCAGAAACTGTCATGTGTTTGGACTGTTGAAAGGAATTAATTACATTGGCGACATTCATCGCCGTGAATGGCACATCATATTTAATGTCCAATTAATAAACGTCCTCTTACACAGAGGAATTAATTCTTTGCTGGTTTTAATCTGTGGAAGGTATTTTTTGGTGCTGATTCAAAATATGAAATGACACGTGCACTATTCTTACCTGTTATATCTTAACAACAGCTTATCATCATGTAAATGAAGGTAAAAAGTGGTATTTCCAGGTTTATTTAATGAAATGGATATTGAATTATTACTGTTCATTGAATGCAACATTTCTCTGTGCATTTATGATTTTATCCTCGTGAGTATTTTAGAAATAGATCATTAAGAACTGCACTTAATACTCTAAGTGTAGAAATCTGACTGAAAGAAAAGCAAACTAAGCGCCTCCTTAACTGAGTGAGCTACCTGAGAAAGATGGGCACAAAAATGCCCGGGTGAGCTTGATCTTGTGCTGTCCCCTGGTGCCAATTCATCCAAGGGCCTTACTGTGCGTCTGTCTGAAGGAGTGTGTGGCCTGCGTGGGGACAGGGGCTTGAAGGACGATGGTGGGACTTCACATGGCGATGGGGGAACAGAGATGGAGCGTGGCATTTCTACAGTAACTCTAAAAGATGAGGAGTCTGTGAAGTTGGGGCCGGTGTAAATAGGAGCGGTGGGGCTGCCGTGACGAAACTGCTGCCTTTGCTGCCACTCATACAGCTGCCACACCATTCCCTCCTTGGTGGCCATTCGCTCGTCAGTGGACATGCGGAAGTGGCTGAGCCGGTCATGGGCGTATTTGTAGTCACTGGGCAGATTGCATGTTGCTGGGGGAGAGCTGCTGCCACAGGGTAGACGGGGAGACTTTGGCAATGACTGATAGGTGACATCTGCCGCACTTGATTTGGGCTTTAAAGGAGGAGTCCATCGAGGGAGGTTGAACTCAGCAGAGGGAGCACTTTGAAAGAAAGAAAAAAAAAAAGAAATCTTTTAGCTGTGTGTAATTTTTTAAAATCTATTATGGATCCATAATGAGAAATAATGCTTTAAATAAGATAAAATGAAATTCAGTAGAAAGATTAAACCATTCTAATAAGTGAATCCTCATAAAAGCCACTAGAGGGAGGCATAGACTCAAGGTTTCTTTGTCATTAGTCACGATGCTGTTATAGAGAAATCAGACTGACCTCTTCGGGGGGTCTCCTTTTTGAACTTTGACCCAGTGCTCCACCTGAGCCAACGTGTTCTTCCTCTGTACATGCTTCTCAGTGTCTGCCCGTGTAACGAAACCCCTCTGATAGACAAGATTTCCATTTTGTTCTGGTGGCAGAGCCACTTGGATTACAGTCTTTTGTCCATTCTTATGGACAGCACCATTAACAGCGTCTGGAGACAGTCTCTCTACTCTCTCCTGTGGGGCTGTCTGGCTGGGTTTCCCCTGGATCTCTAATCCATACCTCACCTCGTCTCCGTGAACCAGTCTGATACCATTGCTCTGAGCCTCCCCTCTGTCTGCCCTGTGAGCACTTTCTGGCTGAGATGAGCTCTGGTTAGTGTGGACATGGTTGGTCTGTGGGACTGCATGTTGTGCAGCTTTCTCTGGCTTCTCCACCTCTCTGTGAAGACGTGACATGATATTTAAACAAAAGTCAAACCTGCCAGTAAAAATGTAAATACAGTTTCACTGACGTCACATGATTTTCACCCACACGATGAATAAATATCACTTAGTGGTAATTTCCAAGAGAATTCATATGGTTAAAAAAATTATAGCCAGCTGGTCATTTTTTACCCTGTCAAAAAATGTAATTTTTTTGTTTATATCTCCCAAAGTCAGTGATACAGCGAGATTATGCCTTTACTGGACAAGACTGAGTCTCGCAGGAATGAGTGGACCGCAGTAGTTCCCAGTCCCAATTGTTTTTCTTTAGGAAGTTTTCACTAATTTTAGAGGCTTTTTAAGGTCCCCTCATGACACTTTTTTTAATGAGACGCATAGGGAGAAATAAAAGAAGGGTACTTCAATTTGCCATGTAATGTTGTACTTCAAAATATTCTGATGGAGAATATGTTTTATCAAGTATATTATGTAAGGTAAATTATACCTAATTTCTGAAAGGTATTTCACATAACTTGTATTTCATTTCAAAGAACACAACAATGGGATTTTGAGCGCTTTCCAAAATATTATTAAAAAATTAGGTAGCGATGTACATTGGTCTCTAGATGGCAACATTGCACAGATCATTTAAGCTATGCAGTACAACCTGCTAATGTAAGATAATTCTCTATACAGCGAGTATCTGGCTATATATTTTAGAACATTTCTGCCCTTGATTTTTTCTGCATATTTGAGAAAGTCTACGTTGCAGACACAGCTGGACTTACAGCTGAAGAATACTGAAGTTACAATGCAGCCCATTATGGAAAACATCATT
>VOQK01027716.1:10328-27724 GCA_015052645.1 Benitochromis conjunctus
AACATCATTTTATTAGTGAAATATATAGATATTAAAGGATCTGACCTTCAGGACTGCAGTATAACAGTGCTGTTGAATCCTTAATGTATGATGCACTAGCAAAGGTTCTAGCTGATTTTGATCGGGACAACCAGGCTCCTTTTTTTAATACAATCTCAATAGATATCCAGTTCACGGCTGCTGTGCTTTTCTGCAAACTTACACCAGAACCCCAACCAATTGAGCCCAGTAGAGTGAGACCAACCTCTTTATCATGTGACTCTGCTGCATCAGCGCAGCCTGGTTCATGGCCCGGATCCAGCCATTCATGTCCTCCTGTGTGTCCGCACTGAAGAAATATGTCCGCATCCCGCAGTGTTCTGCCTGTGAGCCAATCACAGAGTTCTTATTGTAAATGTAGGAGCGCATTCCCGTATGGCTCGCCTATCAAAGAGAGAGAGAGATAGACATGAGAGCGTCTTACTAAAGGCAGGAAAAAGCTGCCAGACAGGCCGATAAGTGCTTTATTGTTCAATGATCGCTGCCAACTCACTGAAGTTTACAGCAACAATATACAGAAAAAGAATGGAGGAGAAAAAAGTGCTGCAGCAGAATAAAATATTGTTTCTGGCAACAAAAAAAGCAAAACATAAAGGTTATAACTTCCCCAGAAATACAGAAATTATATGCCAGCTGCAGTGAACAACCAAACAGGAACAAAGAAAACATAATTATGGACTCCTTTGACCACTTTAGACACACACACACACGCACACACACGCACACACACACACACACACACACATAACTGCATATAAAAAAACACAGAGGGTGAAGCAGCTGTTTGTAGTTTCATAGGTGTTGCCTTTTTTGTTTTTTTTACCTACTGCTGTTTACATACTTTTACCCACCCTTTACAATATACTTTAGTAAAAGGCAAGGAAAATGTTAAATCTTAAATTACTCAATATAAATTAAAACTATATTTACCTTTTCGCTATAGAGTTTTCCAGAATGACTGTTTTTGAGCAGTTTATTAGCTATTTCACATGAATTGTAAGAGCGTGACCTTCACTGAGTCCAGTAAAACACACTTAATAATGAGAAACAAAATATGTATAAAAACTTTATGCAATTATAGATATCCTATTTATCATATTCACACAAAAGCAGAACGCCACCTTTAATTAAAAAAAAAAACAAGATGGCAAATTGCTACATTCTATGAAATGCAAAGAAAAATGGCTGACACCTCGCCATTCTCCCTCTCCTGTGATGATGGAAATGTGATGAGTAATAAGCAGCCTGCCAAGACAAATACCAGAGCCTCTGAGCATTTACTTCACATTTTCAGAGTGATGAAATTTGCCAGTTGATCTCATTTATAAAGTTAGTAATTGGTGAACCTGCTAAATATATGGGAGTTCAACATGTTTTCCTTTATCACGCTTGCTACTCCAGCACATTGGATTATAGATGAAACAAACATCTGAGGGTAAAGTGCTGACTCTGAATTGCAGTGTTGTCATGGACATCTCGTGCTACTGAGGGATTATGGTCTAAAGAGTTTTCAGTTCTGCTCTAAATATCTAACATTCATGTCCAGGAAGAATGCTCATACTGTAATAGATGTTTTGAATGAGGTGCATGTAAAAGAAAAGCACTCTATTAATGTTTCCCACTCAAAAGATTTGTCTAATCTAGCAATCATTGCTCTGGCATTGTCCATAAATGACTTGTCATTCGTTTCCATGATGAGGCTTAAATGCACATTTAGAAATGTGCATTTAGCAGCTAGACGCAAACAAATGGAGGTGAAGCTGGTGCTCTACTGATGAGGCTATAGTGAAATCAAATACCTATTCATGTAACACAGGAAGCCTGTGTGATTCAGGACGGCCGCCCACAGAGAACAGTACTCACGCCGCCCACGCAAACACACCGGGTCACAATGGAAGGCAATTGACCAACAGGGAATGAGAGAAACACAGTGAGATGAGCAAAAATAGGAGAACAGAAAATAACAGAAAGTCACAGCTGATCAGTGCCGATTCAAACAGAGAGAACAGAAACGGCTCCAGCTGGAGTCCCTCGTCATCACAAAAGCAAGAATGAGTAATAATGGCAGCATCGTAAGTGTTTTGACACCTCACAAGTAGACACACGATTGTGGAATCAAAGCGCAAGCATCACAGCACTAAAGTCCTTACACGACATCTTAATTTTTACACATCCAACTGCTCATTTAACTGATTTTCAGTAGACTTTTAACAAAAATGTTACACTTTATTCGCCTCATCTTCAAGTCATTTTTTAACCCAGGTAAAAGATTGATCTATAATTAACTCTACATATCAGTAGATCTAAGAGAGGGACAAATTATTGCTGAACACCAACAACAACTCAGCTGTTTTCATGCTTGCTTAGCAGTAACTGAACATTTCCAAAGCACCTCAGATACACATAATGAAATCTCCTGCTCTTTAATGCATGATGGCACAGGGAGAGCTAAGGGTGGGGGGGATGGGGGTTCCCTTCAATACAAGGTATTAATGCAAAGCCAAGGCTCATTTCACCTAACTGTACATACACTCCCACCCAACAGCGAATATGCTGAATGCATTATTAATATTCTAAGCAGCAATTACCATACAAATTTCTGTGCCCATTGTATGAACTTTAAAACACAGTACATACATATCACATGAGCACAGACATTGTAATTCACACTGGCATGCTCTCACAATCAGACGTATTTACACCGAGAATCCAAGAAAAAAAGCCCAAGCCCAAAAGAGCTGAAAGGATTATAACAGATGCTGCTGTGGTGCATCAAACATTCAGGCACTATTGTTCTTTGAGGGACTCTCTGTGCATCCACAAAAGAGGGCTTAGATGATGTTAACACACAAGGAACATAATTCCCTGTGTCCTTCTTTGTGGCAGAATTTTCAAAAAAAAAAGAAAAGAAAATATTTGTTGCATGCAAGAAAAACTTTATGCACATATATTAAAGTAAAAGTGATAAAATTACCACCTGTTTTAGCTATATTACCATTCAGACAAGTTTTCTTATACTTCACACACACTGCTTTGAAGACTGCCCTGCACTGCCCTCGAGGAACACCTAAACATATTTTTCTTCTTGGTTCATAATAGTGGATAAAGTCACATAAGAAATAGTTCTGCTCTACTTAATACATATCATCAAAGTTTAGTTCAGTTAAGTTCAGCTGCTTGTAAACTGCTGCACCACTTTAACACTGCTCCTGCTTTGTTTAGACATTTGTCTCTAAGTCCTATTCTAATCACTTGCATGCCAAATTTCTTCCACCGTTTTAAAAGGTAATCCTGCAAGTTTTTTTTTTTTTTTGCTGTTGGGCACACGGGGAGACATTTGTGTTCTGTATGTCTCTTTATTTGGACTTGATCAATACTAACTGTTAGATGGAAAGCTGTTGATTTATTTCTTAGTCATAACCAGACACCCACCTCTGATGACCTCCTAAACTTACAAATCGGAACAGCCAATGTCAGCTCTCTGAAATCCATAACTTTGGTGATCTTTACATAGCTTTTTATGAGTGAACTTTGAGAACTGTCTCATATCAACTCATGAACTCATAAATGAAATTACAGCTGTGGTCAGAAGTTCACATACACTCATCATGAGCATGAATATCATGGGGAATTTTAAAGATGTCTTTGAACTGTTCTTTCTCCAAGGTGGAGTGATTGTACAGCATTCATATTTAATGACTTAAAAAAAAAAACAGGAAATGGGTGCACAGGTTTAAGTGTATTTTGGATTTTCTCCAATCCACAGAATCAAAGTATACATACAGACTCACACACATTCATACACCACCTCTGTTTGGTTAAATGTCCCTTGGCATGTTGGACCTCAATAAGGCCATCACCAAGCTTCTGGCATAATTCTGGCTGGATATTTGACCACTCTTGTTGGCAGATTTGGTAGAGTTCATTTAAATTAATTGGTTTCCTGGCACAGACTTGGCCTTTAAGCATAGTCCACAAATAGGATTGAGGCTCTTGGAAAGGTCATCATTCAAGCTTAATGTTAGCCTGCTTTATCCATTCCAAAACCAGTCTGATGTGTGTTTGGCATCACTGTCCTGTTGGAACACACAGATGTGACCAACTTTGAATCGTATACAGTAGTTGTTCATTTGAGGTGAAGTTGAAGAATTTGGTACTCCTTCTTCTTCGTTATTTCATCCACTTTGTGCAGTGTGCCAGTACCACTGGCAGAAAAACATCCACAGCGCATGATGGTACCACCATGGTTGACAGATGGTACAGTATTCTTACATTTGAAAGCATCGCCGTTACCTCTAAACGTACCATGTCATTGTGGCCAGATTAATCAATCTTTGTCTCGTCGGACCATAACACGTTTCTCCAGAAGACACTTGTCTTTCTCCAGAAGACATTTGGATGAGCCATCTGCAAATTTCAATTGATCTTGCAGCTGTCAACTTTGGAGCAGGGGCTTCTTTCTTGGTCACAACCCCTCTCGGTAAAATTTGCTTCACTGTGGACACTGACACTGGTGTTACAGCAGTTTCCAGTTCATAGTAGGCTGGAGCCTCAGTGGTTCCTCGGTTGTTCCTGAACATTATAACCAATTTCCTCTCATCTGAGTGTGACAGTTTGGGTCTTTTTCCACAATCTGGCAAAGGTCTGACACGTCTGAATGATTTATAATGTAATTGTTTGAACTGATAATCTTGAAATCCGCAGTTGTTTAGAAATGGCTCCAAGAGGCCTTCTCAATTTGTGTAAATCTACTCTAATTCTCCTTCTTAGCTCTTCAATGGGTTCCTTGGACTTTCCCATTGCTCTGAGTACTGGTTAATCCAATGACTGGTGTAAAAAAATCTTTTTATGCTTGCAAAGAGAAACTACCAGTTGTATTCAATCATGATCACTAACCAGAAGTTAATAGGCCTTGGCCTTGTCAATGTCAACAATATTGTAGAATCTTCAGTACACTTATTAAAAGATTTAAGTGAGTTTATCTATATACACTGCTCAAAAAAATAAAGGAACTTTTTAATCAGGGTATTGCATCAAGTCAGTTAAACTTGTGGGCTATTGATCTGGTTTGTTAAGTAGCAGAGGGGGTTGTTAATCAATTTCAGCTGCTTTGATGTTAATGAACTTAACAATAGGTGCAGTAGAGGGTTAACAATTAGACATTGACAATGAACAAAGACAATGAGAATGAGCCGGTTTGGTGGTGGATCCATGGAAGGAGACACAGACCTCTACAGGCTAGGCAACGGCACCCTGACTGCAATCAGGATGAACTCAGACTGTGAAGGAGCTCAGTGATCCCCAATGACACCATCCATGTCTTACTAGGAGCATGCTGCAACATTGACAGACATGCATATAAGCACTCATACAAACTACTGAGCACCATTTTGAGGTGCTGTAATGAAATTTTGACAAAATGGTATAGCTGCCACATCATTTTCTGGGTATCTTTGAATTCAGCCCTCTGTAGGTTGATCATTTTTATTTCCATCAAACGATATGCCATGCTTTCATTCCTAATGCATTAACCAGTCCATACCAGTATAGATATCCAGCAGGATTTTTTTTCCCATTGAGATGTGTTCCTTCAATTTTTTTGAGCAGTGTCTTTGAGCCTGTATGTATACTTTTGACCCTGTGCGAATTCGAGAAAAAGAACAAAAACTACCATGGCATTCATGCCCATGATGAGTGTATTCAAGCTTCTTTCCACAGTTGTATGATCTGATTCACTATGTTCTGTAAACACATTTTGGTAGATACTGAAGTATAGAAGTGTCATACGTAATCAAAACAATAACTCATAAATAACAATAAACATATGGATATATGAAAATGAGATATGAAAATGAGATTTGGGCATCAGGCAGCACACAAACAGCCTTTCTGTGTTATAGTGAGCACAGTGAGTGGAAACCAGTATGTAAGCATTGTTAACAAATAACAGCGCAGCAATAAATAATCTCAGACGAAGTTTTGAAATCCACACATATACATGAAAACGTCTTTTACAGATCTGACTCAGTGCCACTTCAGTGTTACCTTGAAAGCATATTTGCGGTTTATGTGGTCCTCGGGCTCAACTGGCGAAATGACATAACTGGGCAGGGGGATGCTGCCAAGTACTGCTTCCTCTCGGCTGTCTGTGAAATCAGAACACACACACACACGTACACAACATTGTTACAGGCATTCAGAACAACATCTAAATCTGCCAATATCTTTTACAATGTTTACAAATGGCTGCAGCTTTATGAATAGCAGGGAAATTAGCGAGCCATAACTCATGGAGGACTCTAGATTCTGCAAGGGCATGTGGCTGCATGTGGTATGATGGGGCATGTGGCTTATCTATTATTCAGTATGATTAATAAAGGAGAGAAGGTACATGCTATGGCAACGCAAGAAGAGATCTCAATGTAATAAGGATGCAAAAGCTGGTGGAAAAAACGTGCCATATATCTAATTACAGGCTGTCATTAATCAAAAATGGCAGCAGAGGAGATCGCTAAAGGTTTGCATGTCCGATTTTATAATCTCCGTCTGTTAAACCTTCATCAAGTGCACTGTTCGTTCGCTCACCTTTGTAGTAAAACAAGCAGTAGTCGGACAAAACAAACCACTTCCGTTTCCATAGTCGCATTCCAGAGCTGTCCTAGAAATGGATCGGGGGAAATGCAATACAGACAATATTTAGAAATCCTCCTGCAGGAATACATTTTAATTAAAAAATGCAGTTTGGGAATAACCTGCTTGTTAATTAGGATTGCTTTGGCAAAAAGCTGCAGTCGCTACATTTCACTCAGTGCTGTCGTCTTATACTTCCTAGGATTGTGAGATTTAAAGGTTTTGTAAGGTCAATATGAGCTTTTAAGTTCTGCTAAGGGACAGAGAAAGATTGCTTCCATTATTGCACAGTTACACCGCTTACACAGTGAAGGATGGTAATCCTGTGGCTGATATTTCACTGCATGACAGATTTAAACATTTGCTCAGTCTTTAACATGTGCTCCTATATAACACATCTGCCTTTGGGACTCACTGTGAATATGCTCACCTGTTTATAGAGCCAGCCTCTCACCACCACTGGGATGTTGAGGTTTCTTTTAATAGCATGATCCCTCTTGCCAAAACTGTGTACTTTCCCCGTACCTCTGGAGCCCTGCAGAAGAACGTAATCAGTAACAAATACAAATAAAAATAAAACACGAGACAATTCATTTTGTTACTTGGAAAGGAATTTTTCCTTTAAATTGGCCTTCTTTCCTGGAAGCTCCAATTTTTAAACATCCTTAACGAGAAAAGGAAATACCAAAAGTATACTCCTGTGGACGCACGTGTTCACTTATAATAGAGTTTATTTTTAGACAAAGTCGTCAGTTTCTCAGGTACTTTTATGCAATAAATATGTGAGGCTGTTTGGCTGACCAGTCGCTTAAAAAGACAAAAATCAGGAATTGTGATCATTTTCTTTTTGAGACACTAAATAAAAAACATACACGGTAAATAAAAGAAACAAAATTCAACCCACAGTATTTATTTTTAAAAATACATAAAGTTTCTCTTGTTTGGTAACTGGGGAAATAAAATGTTGTTACACTTCATGTAACTTAAATAGAAGTTAAATAATATGATGTATTCCAGAAGTAATTAAATTAATGTATTAAAATTTGTAATATCATAATTTACTAAAACTCAAAACAAACAAAAGCTAATCTTGATCAGTAATGCATTAACTGGTTCATGCTCTACAGTACAGCTAAAGTCCTTGCTTCTCAGGGGAAGAGAACCGCTGAGACTCACCTTTGACCCTGAGGAAGCATCGACTGCTGCTGAGGTCACAGCCTTGGAGGACCCTGTGACCATGTTGGCTGATCTCTGGTTGGCCGCTGACTTGGACATACGGGATTCTATCCTACATTTGAGACAACAGCGTGGAAGAAAAACAGAATGCAAAAAAGGATGAAAAGCACTGAGCAGTGTTGTTCCTTCTCAACTCCTCTGACAAGCTACAAACGTGCAATGAAACAGAGCACAGACCTTTGCTGAGCTTGCACATATAAAGGATATGACTATTTCCTGACACCAACATGAGACCTGTCAGAGCCAATGGGTTTCCACTGGATGTGTTAACAGTGAGGAAAAACTCATGTAACACTTGGCCTGGCAGTCACCTCGTGGCGCACACACACACGCACGCACACACACGCACACACACACAGACAAAAAGCCAAAACAAACTAAAAGACCTCAAAAATCAAGAGTAAAAACCATATGCACAGATTACAAGGAATCCACCTCACAAATGACATCATCATATTGAAAGGAAATGTGAAGAACTAACACAGACACAAATGCCAGAGACAAGCTGGTGTCAAATAACAAATAGCTTGCACCACACTTTAAGCTATTCTAACACTTTAAACAGGGTATTCTGGACTGCAGCCAACCATAGTGTGCAAGTACATGTCTGTTGTTGCTGAACAACAATACCAAATGTTTGAGTCCAAGAGCAAATTATCAAGAAAATAAAGAAGAAAATGTTGAATCATAGAGTTAGAGACATGATAGAAAACAGGTTAAAGCTTATTCATAGGGGCCTGATTTGTGTGTGCATGCATGCGTGTGTGTGTGTGTGTGTGTGTGTGTGTGTGTGTGTGCATATCTATGTTAGGACAGAAAGACTAACATGTTTACAGCAGAATTCCTTTATTCATTCAAAACTCCAGGAGCCAAGTGAACGACTTACTGTTGGCACAACTTTCCCAAAGTCTCATTCTGAATTATTATAGTGATTTTTAAACAGAAGATCATCTTTCATACCCAAGTGCCCCAAGCTCTTCTGAGCTTCCCTTCCCCGCTGTGTCATTACCATATTCTCCATCCTGGAAACAACAACGTTTCCTCTCTTACCTACTGTGGTCTAATTAGTTTTGACTGATTGCAAACAACCGAGGAGAGAAATCACGTCAAAGTACAGATTACTAATAGGGGCCAACGACATGGCATCTACAGCCATTTGTGTGAAGCTTCTGACATTTTTGTATACTGTGTGCAATGCACCTGAACGACAGCAAAAAGAACAGAACGGAGACGCTTCTGAGATCTAAAACAATAAAGATTGCATTCGGCAGCCTCAACATTAGTCCGCTTAGAGCCACCAACAGCAATGCAATGATATACTGTTTAAAATTAATGCTTTCCTTACGTGATGTTACATCATAGCTTTTCCAAGACTTGCATCAGATCTTCTTAACAGAGAACTTAATTAATGTTTTAACCTGAAGTACAGAACAATGTGATGGCATTGTGGTTGCGGATACTGTAATAACCACTAAAGAAAAAATAAACTTCAATCATTTTTGGCCAATAAATAGTACATCTCAACTTCAATGGGCATTTACAAATTTACTGATAGTTAGAGTGACATGTTTAAAGGTGACCCATTATGCTAGTACCTGTTTTCTTTTATACCTCTTATATTAAAATAGTAGATCCTGGTATTAAAGATGACCAGAATTTCAGATAATGAGGTCAGTGTGTGTACAATCATTCCTGATGATCCACCTGCTTTAGGTTACTTTATACACTTGATTTAGGACTATTCCTCCCTTTAACATCTGTATGATGCAAAAAAAAAAAGTCATTAAAAAAAATTCCTGTCCTCTAAAAGAAAATAAATATTGGCTGAGATATTAGAATATCAGATTTCGATGTGACCAAACATTGGTATTGGTCGGTATATCAGTCAGGTTCCTGGAGGAGTAACTAATGAGTAGTCAGGTGACCTCTGTGCTATATATGAAACCTAGTAGTTTGTGCTTAGTCGAACCTAATTTACCAACAGGAGCTAATGTGACCTGACAGTGTCCTAACCCCCCCTGCATTGTTCAATAAATAGGTTATGAGCAGATCCTTGTGCTGAATTTTCCTTTATGTGCCGCAATACACACAATCTAGAGAAAAGTAGGTAAGACTGAGGCATCTGTCAGAGACTAAAGCAAAAAAACATACAGGAAGAACAAGCGGGAAAAAAAGAGGAAAGCCAAACTGGAGCACAACTTACAGTAGTTCACTCCAAGCTTGGATTGCTGCCAGCAGTTTTACAGGATGTTTCTGTCTTATCAAGGGGACTCTGTTGTTTTATGTGAAGTTTTCATGCTGTTTACCACCACTGTCATTGGAGCAGTTCCCCAGGAGATTTGTAGTGGCATGTGGATGAGAGGAGCAATATTTCACATAGCGTGGTGTCAAAGTGGGAATGTCACCAAGTTCCATCTCTTCCTGCTTCTTCTGCTGTGATGGAAATGGAGGTAGACTAGATGTTTTTTAAATCTTTTTAGACAGTGAGTGTACATGAGACACAATGAATCGATCCTGGTAGAATAATCTAGACAAACTCAGAGGCTTCAGGCCAGTAAAGCGGAGTCTGATCGACCTTTCTGTGGAGCAGGGCTTCCCGAAGCTCCTTTTCTTGATCTGCCAGTCCTCAATCCTCAATATTTCCAGGGAAGAACTGAGTCAGTTATTAATGGAAGAGACCCACTTCCTATTCAAATATTATTAAAGCAGAATGAACCCCTAACTTCACCATACTAATAAACAAAAAAAAACAGCAACAACATAAAAGCATAAAAGGCGTGAGGAGTACTCACTCCTCTTTTACAAGTGGATGAGTTTACTTGTGGCCTGTGTTACATACTGTGGTTATAAAGTCTAAAAGATGCAGCTTTTACCAGATACAAAGCGTCCAAGTTCTTGTGTAATTTGGTATTCATCAGCCTTTTCTCCCTGCTTTCGGGAACTGCCCATCTGTTGTAGATAGTTTTGTAGGCCTGTCACTTTTTCTGTCCTCTATTTGTCTAGTTTCCTCAGATTTTTTTTAAGGACACACGCCACACTGTGCAGAGATATGCCAGGTTTTCAGCTAATTTATCTTTAAGCACCGTGTTGGTGCAAAAAAACAACGTTATGTCCCTCAAACTGTTGGACATTTTTCATAAATTCAACAAACACGAAGAAAACAAAGTGCAACAGCCTGAGTAAGACACAATTTAAAAGTTGTCTGATATATGTAGACATAACAATGGTTCATCCATTGAGTTAGTGATTCATAGGTCAGTGTTAAGTGACTGACCAACAAAAAAAAAAAAATTCCTCTGAAAAATGACAGGTAGAATGAACGTCTGGCTCCTTTGAAGTAAAATATAACTTTTGTACAACACTGTATCTTTACAGTGTAAGAAAAATTCTTTTTGTATGCTATGACTATGACTTTTCTTAGCTTGTGTTTTCCCTCACGTGGCATCTTTGCAATGTTGTTGTAGAGTGGAGATAAAACAGGTGTTATTCTTACTTTGATGAGCTTAAAGAGATGAGAAGTGGCATTTTGTTGCTGTTAAAAATATGCAAGTGAGGCATCCATAGCGTTAAAGCCCCTTTGATGGTATACAAATCTGTGTCTCAGCAGGACTGAACAAGGGATGATGGAGAGTTTTAAAAAGTGAATGACAGTGGAGGATGCATATGAATCACTTTAATCAGTTTCATATTGCTTTAACAGATGCTTGTGCCTCACCAGGGTGCTGTTATATAGTGGAATATTTGGTATGCATGATCTTATAACAGACAGCTTAAATACAAGCAGACACCTGCTGCCTTCGGTTCTGCAGCTTTAATGGCTTTGCAGGATATGATTTACACAATGACATAAAAGGAAATAAATTCAACTATCGTGCCATGACAATATAGTAATGTTGCCGCCTAGTAAATCCCTCCTTTCAATCAACAGTTCTCAACAATTCACTGAGCACACAGTCAGGAGTTTGCTTTTATGATGTCAACGGCATTGGGAGAAACAGCCCAGGTGGGCCGGAATAAACTCGCTGTTATAACACAGCCAGCATTAGCATTACAGATTGATGAGTCAGATTCATGGCTCCTGACGTGATATGAACATGATCAAAGGGAGATGTGAGTGTTGTGTCATAGCCATAGATCCCATTATGGAGTTATAAATACCACAGTAATGGTGATGAACGCGATGCCCATCTTTTTGTGTTCTGACAACGACTGCTGCTCATGTTGCTAATAAACAACAAACTGAAAATCAACCAATTGTAATCTTCTTGTTAGTGCAGAATAGACACTCGCACTCCCCTGCTATGGCACGTTTCAAGGAGAGTAACACTAAAGGCTCCAATCTCAGGTTCTTAAACTAACTTCTCTAAATATTTAAGCGAGCATCATGTACATCATTCACTTGAAAAAAAAGGTACGCCAGCTCACCTGTCTTGTAGTGTGTAATCTATGTTTTCAGGGGAAATCTGTCCAGTCACAGGATGCCGAAATGATGTAGTCCTCAGGTTGTGGCTGCAGGACAGAGGGAGAGACAACACCAAGAGAAATAAGAACAGGAGTATCAAGTCATTAATCATATTCCTTCTGGATCAACTCACTGCACACCTGTGTTTCGATACTTCTAGCTGTCTGTTGGATGAGGGTAAAAATATCACATGAAGTTCATAAGCGTGCAGTGATGATTCAGTCGACAGCAAAAAAAGATGCTACGGTAGCCCTGCAGCCAGCCACGGCTCATATTCTTTTACACAGAGTGTAGGGCTCAGCATTCTCCGTAAGCCAGCCCACCAAGCTTTATTGATTTCAATTAGATGAGCCATTCATTGCTTTAACTAGAGCATAAACACATGTTACTGTCACATGAAAGAATAACAAACAGCAGCTACTGGTGAATAGCATGACACGACAAGTTTCTATGTGTTGTCTGTTGTATAATTATATGTGACTAAACAGTGATGGGAATAATCACTTTTTTTTACACCAAAATAAAATAAGTTTCAAATCCTTCATGAACACAAACTCAACAAATTGTGTCAAACTAAGCCGACACAAATATACTGCCACCCTGCAGGCCCTGAAACCTGTTTCCAGCAGGTTTGCTCAATAGATGATTTCATTCTTACAAGCTTTAAAGTCTGATGTAGTTACCCATCATTATAGACTAATATTTGGGGTATTTTTAGTTTCACTCACTCACTGGATTTATCTTAAGTACCTCACCTTTGTTGCCTATCCAGGATAGGTCGCCACTGCTCATTACTCTATCCTGTTGTTCTATTTTCTTATTTTTTAGGCAGGTGAGACATTTTATACGCATTTTATGTTGGAATATTACAAAAAAAATATGTCGGTGAGCAATTTGGATTGCATTTGATATATCGCTATCATCTAGCTGCAATTTCAGGTATGAAATCAGCTTAAAGTCATGGTTTCATTCAAGCAAAAGACAAAAAGGCTGGGAGCCATGATTGGTTAAACAGACAAATAATGATTTTAAGTTGATACTTTTTATTAGTGATTATTAAATTCTTCTCTCACTGTCTCTCTTCTGTTTCCTTTAATCATCACTGCCATCGTTTATAGCATATTCCCCCACTGAAGCTGAAAAATACTTGGCGCTCGCCTGCTGTAAAACCACAGGGTAAATACTGCTATGCAGAAGCTAAACACTTTCATAAGCACCCGCACAGGCATGGATAAACACATTGCTGAGATAAAAAATGTTTACACTATGTTCACTTAAAGTGTGCCAGGAGTAAATAAATGATTAGAGTGCAGTGGAGGGTGGGGTGGGGGATGAATGCTCTGAAGGAAAGCTGCTAAGTTTCAGTACCATACAGACGCAGAATGATAGAAACAGAAAGTGGTTCTTCACTGCATCACCATGCAGCAAAGGGAGGGGGAAACAAACAGAGCAGGCTGGAAAGATTTATGAGTCCACATTTCAGCAAAGTTCACAGAGAAAAAAAAAAAAATGCAATTCTGCAGATGTAAAAACATGACCAAGTATAAACGGTATATAAAATACATGCTTACAATCACGTGTATCCTGTATTGAATTCAGCACTTAAATATCCATAGACAAACAAAAACTTGCACACACATGCACTCACACACACACAGAGGTTTGACCACTCATAATTTGCTGAGCTGAACTGGGCACATACAGGCAGCAGCATTGCACCAGGCTCCCCTGTTAATTAGGAATCTGCATTCTTTGAGGCTTTTGTTTTAGCCGCATTACTTCTGAACTATTTGTCATGGAATTTGAAGCATCCCCAGCTAATGTACCAACAATGCAGCACACTGGGCCTATTTGTTTGCGGAAAATTAGCTTCCTTGTGACGATGCTTTTTTTTTTTTTTTTTAAAGGACGAGGGTATAAACGTGCTGTATGTGAGCTACTGAACAGCCATCTAAATTATGTAGTGGGGAAGCGTGGAAGGTTTCATTTAGTTGCACGACTTGTTTATAAGAATTTTGTAACTCAACACAAACAGCAAAACAAAACTTAAAAAAGACGACAGTGTTTTCAGTCATCCTGCAGTTGTATCTGTCTTCTATGGAGTCTGCAGTGAGGGATGCATCATCTGATAACTACGCAGTATATATTATCCTGACAGGAGTTCAAGGCTTGCATATTTCAGCATTCAAAACCATCGGGTCAAGAGTTTTACCAGATAAAGCAAAGAATGACTGATGTTTCTCCTTGCGGTGAACTTCAAGAAGGCATGTCTCATTGCGTCAGTTTAAGCTGAGCCACGAAAAAGGCGGCTGTAAGTCAAAATACTGGTTTCGTTTGCCCAAATGCAAACACCCTTACACCATCAAATGGAGCTTTTTATATGAACTGAAATGAGTTTGATATAGAGTTGTGAAACTCTGAACCCCAAATGACAGTCTGTTTTTTTTTCATGTGAACCAAAAATCTTCCCTGAGAAATTTGTGTAGAAACAGCAGCACTGCTACTCAGTTCCTACGAGCATGCTCTATCTGTCTTTGCTGCAACAACTTGATTCTGCGGTTCAGCCCTGGCATGCCATGCGTTATTTTGCAGCAAAACAAGACTATCAGCCTAATCCCTGTCCAATACATGGGTTAGGTACCAAGGGCAAGACACTGTGGACGGAGCATCTAAGACTCTCTCACACCAACAGAAACAACCTGAGGTTTCTAACTACTCCAGTTTTTCTGTAAGAAATTAATCAAACTACGAGAGTACAATGTAAACTCCAATCTTTACAGAACTTTTTCTAAGAACAAAAAACTCCAGTGGGAAAAAGAAAACTTTGCCCACTATGAGAACATATCTTCCTACCACTATATACTGCTATATAATACACATAATGGGAACAGTCTGACCTGCTGTGAGATCATGCATCATCATGAAGCTGCTGGACTCGCCGTGGTGCCAGGTTATCGAAATCCTCTCGGCACTGTGTCAGGTGGAAGATGCAGAGGGTCTCTCATAGAGGCTGACATCCACAAAGAGCAGAGTAAAGTGGAGCCAGCAGGATATAGGCTGAAGGGGGAGCTCTCCATCTCCACTTTGTCCTGCTTAAGCGTGCTATCTGAGTTTCACCCCACACTTACTGAGTGGATGGTAGAGAGCTATCTCCCTCCCATCAGGGGAATGCCTCAGTGACTTATCAGATCTTCCTCCCTTTCCATTTTCTCTTCGCTCCTCTCTCTGTTTCTCATTCCCTATTTCCTGGAATCGAGCTTTCTGTTTTCATAAATCTCCATCAGGTAAATATATGCAGCAGCCCTGTACCTATGGGCTGCTATTAAACTGAGAATAATTTATCTTTGACATCAATTCAGTCTTTTTGTTTTGGCTGGTTTCATGATGTTATGTTGCTACTGTAGCCTAATCATTTCTTAAGTAATGCATTATTCATTTATTTTTTATTAATGATTGTTAGGTTCATACATTACTGATATTCCCTTAGTAACAACACTGGAAGTAGAGACACCAAACGGACTTGACAGCTATTTTCTCGCAGATCACAAGCTTTGATTGGCCACGTTATTCCTGTTCTTTCATACTAATGGCTTCTTCCATTTGCAATCCCATTTCCAAGTACAAGAATTGGAAAGGAAAATGTAAATAAAAACAGAATCCAACAATATGCAAGTCTCATCAACCCATATTTTATTCAAAACACAACATAAAAAACAAATGTTTAAACTGAGCCGTGCCTTTTAAAGCCTGTACATACCTTTTAGCATTGATGGTGCCTTTCCAGATGTGAATTTCAGAGGCACCAATGAACCCCATTACCATCAGAGATGCAGGCTTTTAAACTGAGCACTGATACCAAACCTGATGGTTCCCTCTCTTTGGTGCAGAGGAAACAGTGTCCATGTTGTCCAAAATTCATTTCAAATTTCAATTCTTCTGCCCTTGACACAGTTTTCCACTTTAAATGAGCTTTGGCCCAGAGAAGATGGAGGTGAATGCCCACATGTACCTTCTTCTCTGCAAGACAGAAAGGAAGCCATGTCCCATGTGCACAGAGATTTCTCCTAGTTCTCTTTTGATGTTCTTATGCACTGTAGATGATGAGATATTCAAACACTTTGCAATTTTATGTTGAGGAACATTATTCTAAAATTGTTCCACAATCTGTAGATGCACTTTTTTTGCATATTGGTGAACCTCTACCCTTCTTTTCTTTACTAAGACATTCTGCCTCTCTAAGATACTCTTTTTATACCCAATCATATTAAAGACTTCCTCTCAATTAGCCTGTTTAGTTGAAAAATGTTCCTCCAGCTCTTTCTTTTTAGTACTTCCTTTTACAGCATTCTTTACATGTGTTGTTGCTAATAATAAAATTGTCTCAATTCGACATATGAGAATATACGACATTATTGTGAATACGACATTCACAACAAACACACGACAAACTGGAGTGTTTAAATTAGGGTTACACCTCAGAGTGTCTCCTTTTGATACTGGTTTAACAGCAGTATTGATCTATGCTAAGAGGGAATTAGAAATAATCCAGTAGGCCAAGGTACCAGCAGCTGGTGGTACCAACATACTGTAGGCCTATGAAAAATATTAAATCCAACAGACAACCAAGGATTGTTGAAGTTGGTAAAAAAAAAGACTTGAGTTTGCTTTTTCATCTGTACAATGTTTAATATTTGAACACAAATAGAAACTGACGAAACTGCAATGTGATACATTAAACACTAAGCTAGAAAAAGAAAGGCTGTAATGGTTAACTGTATCCGGTGTTATAACTAGAGATGGACCAATCTGATATACAGTATCGGTATCGGTCCGATCCGGACCTAAATTACTGGATCGGATATCGGGGAAAAATAAAAAATATCATCCGATCCTTTAAATATCATAAAAGCACCTCACAAAACTTACGACATGGCGTAACCCAGATCATGACCTTACGTCGGAGCAGTATGCGTCACGTGATAGAGCGGCTGTGGTGTGCGAGACATGTCGGCGGTCTGGAGTTACTCCA
>VOQK01027718.1:0-14162 GCA_015052645.1 Benitochromis conjunctus
CCTATCAAGTTAGCCATACTATTATTCAATTAAAAAATGATCCTACTCTTTTTTTTAAATGAAGGTCATAACTATTAATACAGGCCAAAATTGGTTCGTAATAGTCTGCAAACATGCTTTTTATGCTATACAGCTGGACATTTTATATGGGGTCTCAAGCAGCACTTAGAGGTACTGCAGTTTGTGTAGGGTGTGCTCTCACATAGTACGCTGAACCACAAGATGGTCCAGTGTGGCAGCGTGGCATAGGCTCCAGCGCCCCCCGCGACCCTGAAAAGGATAAGTGGAAGCGAATGGATGGATGGACGTAAACATATGTGGTTTCTCATGAAATGTCTTCATTATATTTTGATTTTTTTTCTTTATTTTTACAAAAATACCTTTAATAATTTGACTTTTTGTTTGGAAATTGGACTTCATTTGCTTCATTACATTTCTTGTCATATCAGTGACGTTTTGATTAAGAGTTTAATTCTGGCTACTTTACAGTGACTAAGAAACTGGTGAATAATCCTATTGTGTTGGAACAACTGTATTATTATTACACATTGTTACACTTTGATGCACACTGTTCAGGAGTACTACTTTACAGAACAGCAGGAAGATAGCAATTCATTCTTTTAAAGGATAAAGCAACATTTTAAATTCTATCTAGCAGGTTTGGGATTAATTGGACAGAAAGGCAAGTGTAAACTTATTACACAGTGCTGTAATGAACTTTCCAAATGTCTACATTCACTGTACATACAAAGAGTAGGTGTAAGTCAAATGTTTGGAATCTTCTTTGGTTTTCTTTCTCTGGTGCTACATGACATGATAAAGTACATCACATTAAGAAATCACACAAAAAACATTGGTAATAGAAAATAATTTTAAAAAAGGACATTGATTAAAAATGTAATTCAACATTATATATAAGAAATTATTTTATTTAAGAGAACCATCTGTTTGTGGGAGGAGTTTCTGACATTCCTACTGAAGATGGGCATCCTAATTCAATGGAAGTGAAGATATGCTGCTGCCCCCCTGTGCCCCTGAATTACATAAAGAAAAAGGATAAATGGATGGATAGCTGTAATGGTAGAGGAGCTAAAACAGATATTTCAGACAGAAGATGAACTGGGGAGCTGCACCAAAGGCCAGTAACAAAGAAATAAGTATTATTTTCAACTGTGAATCATGTACAATGACTCTAGCAGAGCCCAGGAATAATAACTGCAACTGGAAATGATCTGCAAGGTCAACTTCGGGGCATATGCAGATATTACCTGATATTCCAACTTTTTCTTTCTGTATTAACAATAACATCACAATTGACAGTATTACAGTTGTAAAAAAAAAACATCAGCCTTTTCTTCCCCATTGTGTCCAAATTAGCTGCTCACTAAAAGCTTTGGAAATGGCTGGAAAGTTGGATGGCAGAATCTAAAGCTACTGTAGTAGAGACCAAAAAAAAAAAGTGGTGACGTGCACAAGTAGAGTCTCCATAAGTTATCAATGGAAAAATCCTTCCATCCAAAGACAAATGATTGCAGAATGAATAACTTCCACTGTTCATCACACGATGTAGGCATAGGCGTAGTAGCACACAGCTGATAACACAGCTAAAGGCAGCAGCACCAGAATCATCTTCCACAGGCTTCCTGTGGACTTCTTTCCAGTGGGCTCCACTGATCGTTCAGACATGTGATTGGTTGAGCTGTAGGTGACCTGAACGGCAGTCCTGAAGCACAAAGGAGAAGACGTAGTTCAGACCAGGCACTAAACTCACTAGCTCAAACATGTGACTGCTTCATACTGCAAGATTAGTTCCACATGCCACATGTGGAACTAATGGCAATGTAACATCTTTTTAAGTACCCAAGCAGTTGTATCAATGTCATCAAACTAAAATAATGAAAAGCTGTAGTTTGAGTTTTCCCTTTTCCTCTTCTTCCTTAACCTCCTAGGACCTGGCGTCCACATATGTGGACATCACAGTTTGGGTTGTCTAAAGCAAAATACTAAATTTTGCTCTACAAGGACCTGATATCCTCTTACAAGGACATTATACTGCCACTGTTCGATCGAAATTTAAAATGAATGTCCTCATATGTGGATGTCATTGTTCTCGGAAGCAAAAATCAGGTAAAAAAAATAAATAAAAATCAGGTAATTCTTTGCTTTTACATTCATCAGGTCCCAATCAGCCGAAATAGCAAAGAGAAATTAAAAATGCATGCCACGAACGGGTTCGGGTCTCAGGAGGTTAAGTGCATTTCACATGTAAACCATCTCTCTGCTTCCCCGGTCGCCTCCTGGAGTTTTCCCATTTTCTTTTTTTTTGCACTTTATTTTTTATTTATTTTTTAGAAACAGAAACATTAACATTTACACAGACACAAAAAAAAACAAAGGAGTTTTCCCATTTTCACATGTAAATGACTTGATTGGCTGAATAGCGTCATGTGTAGTGAGTTACAAAGGACACGACTGGTTGGTGCACACACCTTGATAACTGTAGAGATAAAGGAAAAAGCTGCACAGATTAAAATAATGTTAGTGTACGTACTAGAAAAGTCACAAAGAATAAAATAGAAACTGTTAAAATCTAGTCTACCCAGTCTATTTCAGTTGAGTTTTCTTTGCATCTTACGTTGTAAATCACAAATGTGACTCGGCAGAGTTCTTACATTTGGCAGGTTAAGACTGACTGACATCTAGGTAAACAACAATCAGCCCTTCTACACTTTCGGTTTTAATTCCATGGCAACGTAGACCATAATGCAGATGATGTGTGATAACACCTGTGCATTTTGGAAGAATTTCATAGTGGAAATTAAAGTACAGTTCTATGTGGGTGGTCCAAAGTAATCATGTTTAAAACTATTCAACCAGGGCAGTGCATAACCACAAAGCTGCTTGTATAAGCACTGCTAATGTTCCTCACACTGCTAGTGCCATCCAATTTCTTGGTAATACAAAGATACTAAGTAAGACTTGGTAATAGTAATCAATATTATTTAACGGTACGCTGTCAGTTAAGTAAACAATATTTAACTTCTTTTTACTGTTAACACTGAATGGAATGGTAAATAATGTTTGCTAACTGGGTATTAGATGTTTGTAAACCAGTCTGGTGGTTTTTAGCAAGTTGCAACCGGTGTAAGAGTGAAGTCCATCGAGAACCACCGGTATCTTGCCAATCAAGGGGAATGTTGTTTTCCCATTAATCTCATTTTCATGAGATTAATGTTCAATGTAATCTGCTTCACTATAGTTTCATGTCCACATTTCTGCATGCACATGCATGCACCATCTTTGAAATGCACGTGTCAGCGGAGCAGCTTCATCGATCCTTCATTGTCTCAGAGCATGAGAGGATCCTAAATTAGAGCCTCATCCAGATGCTCTAACCTCTGTGTTTCATTGTGCGTTTGCTAGTGAAATAGTGTTGCTAGTGTTGTTTGTAGGGAGAATGAAGACAGGCCTCCATGAGATCATTAAAGAACTTTTTAAACAGTCAAATTATAATCAAGGTAAATGTACTTTGCAGGTGATAAAAATCAAAATAAACCCTAAACACTTTAGCCTCGAAGATCTCGACAAAAGAACAGGTTGCTGCTCTTTTTCTGCTAACAGGTTAATCAGGATGTCGTGTTGCATCAGTGTATTAATGTGCTTGTTCCGTGTGGGTTATAGCAGTACTCACGTGTTGGCAGAGCGCTTACGTGCCTGTCGAAATGAAAGCAGGAGTGATTGTAAGATTATTGTCTTTTTCCAGAGTAGAGGAGTTGGCACAAAAACAAAGAGGTATGCAGACAATCAGGACTCACTGCATTGTGGTATGTGATGCAAGTAACTTCCTCCTCTGTAAAAAACAAAACAATACGATACGATACATGAACAGCTTACCGTCACAAATCATGCAACTATTAACTCAATGCACAGTTACACCTACAAATAAGATCAGAGGATAGAAACAGGATGAACAGAGTGAGCCTAGAGAATGACACTTCAACACAGCGAGCTACTGGGGTCGCCCGCTTAAGACCAGTTATAATCACTGCTGCTGTTTCTATAGCACTGTGCTATTCAAACTCACAACTATGAAAGGAAGCCAGTTGGAGTAGAAGTTACGCTACATGTCCACGTGTCTGCATGGAGCTGACCATAAAGAACTTACATTACAATGCACCAACTACACATACGGTCCAGGCATGACTCCTCAGCCATCATGTCTCCAGCTGCCCAGAGCCACACCGGAGTATAATTAAGGCTTAACCCTAGTAGTTTTTTTGCTTAACATAAGTTTATCAGTTTAAAGAAGCTGATCATTGATGGATTGCTGGTTGAACAGAGAGAGAGATTTTAAGATGTCACCCGGGGATTTAACTGACAGAGTAATTGAGATTTTAAATAATTTTCAAAATCTAATCTTTGTATAGTGTGAAAAACTGACAGCTTCCAGTAAACCATAACCTGCCACAGAATGCAGAGCGTCCTACCTTCCTCTCTGTAGTAGGTCTTATCAGAGGACGTCTTCACCGAAGCCTGTTCCATTGCCTTTTCAAGCTGTTTCTCATACAGATGCCGAGTGGAACCTATGTTCACACAAAAACACCAATACTTCTTCAGTATCTGAACAAAGTACAGATACTTATTTAAATTAATGCTCAAATTAATAAATTAAGAGCAGTTTTTAGATAGACGTGACCTTTTGTAAGAAGATGATTTTAATGTCACCTGGACTTTATCAATTTTTATTCTGCAATTTAAGCAGTTTCCACATAGTGTCATTGCTTGGTTTACCAAACGTAGAGGTAGCTTTGCTGTACTTTATATACTTCCAGTATGAAGGAACTGGAAAGTTTCCCTCAGTATTTTTACTTATGTCTCAGTTGCAGAACAGCGCTCACGTGGATAATCTGAGTGTGGAAAACATTTCACATCCCCGTGCGTGTACTTACCCATGATGGGTCCATGTTTGATGCCATACTCAGAAAGCAAGCTGCCGAGCTCCTCATCGCTGTTCTTACTCAGAGACATCTGCAGAGACTGAGCGAGCCACGGGAGGACAGAGGAGAAAAGAGCACACTCATAATAAATGCCCCTGCCCGCCAGAGACTGCATTTTAAAGCCACCGTTTATCGTTTAAGACAGTCGTAAATGTTGTAAAGCATTTACTTCTTTGGAATTTCATTGGATCCCAGCAGAAAGCATCCAGTTCGGAAAACTGACCTGCCGGCTTTTTGCGTGTCTCGTAAACACACGCTGCCAGAAAACAAATCAAAGCAACACATGAACAAATCTGACAATAAAGTGCAGCTGAAATGTCACTCACCTTTGGAATAACAGTTGTGCTGTGTGAACCGAGACGAAGGGGGAAAGTCGAGCACAGCAGTAGACCAGTGGGCGTAACTTCTCCGGTATTTGGAGACGTTAGGTTGGCACACCTACAGATCACTGCTCATGATGACCCTGCTAACCTAGCCCAGCTCTGGTATGAGGACACAGCTGTAGCATGGTGGTTACACGCGCTTTGGTTTTAAACGAGGAAGGAGTGCTCAAACGGATCAAACAGGGCCATTGTCATTGGCAATCTGTGTAATATATATGAAAACACAAAAACGTGTGTGTGTGTGTGTGTGTGTATAAAATTCCCTGCTCGCCCCTGCGGGCGGTGTATCCTTCAGGCTCGGGTGCTCTACCAGAGGCCTGGGAGCTTGAGGGTCCTGCACTGTATCGTATCGTCACGATCCTATCTCTCATATGCTTTGTGATCCTGCAGATTTGTTCAGCCTTTGTACGTCAGTGATGACATGACACAAAATTCAGTGCAAAGTAAAAACAGCACAAACTGCATGTGGCATGTAAGATGATCATTGAAGACACTGAACACCTCACTGAAAATCAGTGAAAACAAATGTAGTTTTTCTTCTTGTATCAGATATGCTTTATCTGTTAGCACAAACAAAGGATTGACTCACCTCAGACTATAATATCTTGTGTGGTACTTTGTGTGTGTGTGCGACTGCCTGTTCCTTTGTTCTTGTCCAGAAAATCAGCTGTTTTTGTAGCTGCTGTCACAAACTATATACAGTTTAATTGGAGAATGAGTATCTGAATTTCAGGAGCGGGACCACACCTCCAAACACACTCTTTCCGGTTCTCATCTATATATGTTCCCCCAGTTCTACAAGCTGTTCATTCTCATTTACGTGCTTCACCCTCCCTCCCGTTTCTTTAACTTCTTCACTTCTCATTAGTACATGGGGATGAGCCAGGCCCGAGAGCCGCCACCGGTCCCCTTTGAGGCCTTCCCCAAACCGCAGCTTAGTTCATGTCCAAGCCACTCACCTTTATCTACTAAAACACTGTCAAACCAATACAAGGACGTGGGCCCAGCTAGTGAATGAGCTCTACATCAGATCCAACACCAGCCGTTTATTGACAGAAGAGTTCAGAAGATCGTCAGCAACTGACCTCAGTATCACTGTCAGCAGTCAGACGTGAGCTTCATTGACCCAACTGGTATCAGACTCCTTTCACAAAGTTTTCCAGCCTCCTCCAGAGTAAAAGACACACTGAGGCAAACAGTTTGACTGCAATCTGCTGTCTACTGACATCTTGTGGTGAGATTTTATACACTGTAACTCTAAGGTTGTACTTTAAGTATTTTCAAAGTTCTTTTTCTGCTCTAAAAATCTAGAACCACTGTCTAATCAGATACTGATTGTGGGTGGCACTGTCTTGTAGAAGGGGAGACAGAAACCTCAGCTCTCTTGGGGCTCTCCTGTGGAGATAGATGACAGTTTGAATTCAAATGACAGACGTGCTCTGTAATTTTAAGATTAAGTTTAAAATTTTCCTTTTTTTTAAACCAAGCATTTAGTTAGGGCCGGATCAGGTGGCCCTGAAGCTGCTATAGGGTCGGGCTGTTGGGAGACTTCCTGTGATGTACTGTGCACTTCATCCCCATCGCCACTGTCGTTTCATGTCATAACTCTTTGTCTTCTCTCTCATAGCTTGTGTTTTTTGTTGTTGTTAACTGTTGCTCTATTAATAAAACTGAAATTAACTGAAAAAATGAAACAACCTTTCATTCTTTTTGTGGATGTTTGTTCAGTGTATGACGTGCATTTAATTTCTATTTCACTGGTCTGTAAATTAATATCAGCTCCCTTGCATTAAGTTGGAGGGAAATAAAGACAACAGATGCTGAAAAATGGCCACTAAATGAAGTAAAATACATTGTGTGAATACATTTTTATTAGTGCTCTCTGTAAGACTTGATAAATATAATGCAGTACTGCAAGTCTCCTACACTGGACTGCATGAAAACGTCTGATTTTGTTTGGTACAACAGTAAAATTATCACCAAAGACTCTTTGATGTTGTAATCCAAACATGAAATACTTGATCCTTGATAAGAGACAAATTCTATGCTGAGATAGAATCCTCTCCTTTTCTACATCATGTGAGGGTTTTCATGAAATCATGGAGAGTTGAATCACTCATCGCTCTGTATCATCTCTCTAAGGCACTCCTTTAGGTTATCCACCCTTTCAGGTGGAGCCTTCTGTATGGTCTGCTCCAGCAGCCGCTGTGCTTGATCCAGTCCTCCCACCTTAGGGGCGTTCTGGCGGAAGAGGTACCCACAGAGCTGATTGTCATGGCAGTCTGGGGAAAGCAGGCCGCACAGAAAGCGCAGGAACATGTCAAAGTGACCCAGTGGGTGGTTAAAGGTTTGCACCAAAGCACACTGGATCAGGCCTGCAATTGATTTGGTTTGTTCTTTCTTGGGCATGTGCAAGATCCCAGAGTCCAGGACGTTCTTCTCCTCTGTGCGAAACATTGTGAAGACATACAAAGCAGCCATGAACTCCTGCAAGAAGGAAGATATAAGAGACAAGTGACCGTGACAGATAAGAGTGGATTTTTAAAGATTCTTCTGAAGCATCTTAAAGCTAGATCTCTACAACAGAGAAGTTTTTCACAATTTTGTGTATGTCACCAAAAAACATCCCAACTGGTTAGTCAAAGTGGACCTACTGCTTTTCCTTATGTTCTGTTACATATATGTTTCCTGTTCCAAAGGCGGATGCTCCTGGTAAACTTGACCAAAGTTTCAAACAATGAGGTCAGTATATGTGCAACTAATCCCTGGAAGTCGAAAGCTATTCTTGGATCTGTATGATGTCAGTGAAAGTGGATATCCTTGATATGGTTCTCTCAGGACAGAAGCCTCAACCACACAATGTTCAAACCTTCTGTCTGTGAAGGACAGCCAATCAGAAAAGTTGGCTTAAAGGGAATGGGACGAGATCATTGATACAAAGGATTAACTGTGGCACTGCACCAAGGTCCAGTACTTATTATTCTGAACTTTAGATCACACAAAACTGCTCTACTAAAGACCAGAAATAAAATATGGACACGTTCCATTTCATTTCACACTATTTCATCCCTTTTTAAAAAGTCACATACAAATAGTCTGGTTAGTGTCTGCAGCAAGTCAGAAGGTTGGTGGTTTGATCCCTGGGTGTTCGAATCTGCATCCCAAATACCTCGGGCAAGATGCTAAACCCCAAGTTAAGATCTAATGCTCTGCTAATCACTCCCTGCAAATATGATACAAATAGAAATTTTGGATTCCTTTGGGATCTACACATGGATGCTAGGGTAGCTGAAACTGAGGGAGAGATGGGAAATTCTGCAGGTTCAACAGACATGTGAAGGGTATGTTTGATATATAATATAAGAAGAAGGCATATTAGGGTGTAAGATGCAGCTTGAGTTGTACTAGGTTCACTACCTTTATGGCAGCGACTTAGACAGTAAAGCATATTTGCAGGGAGTGATTAGCAGAAAAGAAAAGAATAAGCACAAACATGTTTACCTGGAAGGTGAAGTGAATAAAGGAGTACATTGTCCTCCCATCTGCAGCTGGAGCGGGGAGCTCAGTGCACATGCCACACAACACAGCCACCTCGTTCAACTTCAGGCCGTACTCCTTCACATCGTCTTCATAGAACACACTGGTATCCTTCTCCAGCATTTTCAAGGCCATCTTTCCCAGTTGTACCACTAGGTTCTTATCATCGGTGGACCATTTCTGAGTCCAAAAAGGACAAGAGAACACTAAAAAACTCATCAAAACACTGACACCAAACATAAGCATTGCAGTTCAAGGGTGAATGCCTATTCATCGGTCTTAATAGAAAAAAACTGGAATTCGACTTTTAGCTTTCACTTTGACATACTGTGTCTGATTTATTGCCCTTTTAAAGCTGGGCCACATCTGGGAGCGGGGACTTCTGCTTTTTGGGCTATTTGTTTCAACCACACTTCTTTTCATGGCAACTGCTTGTAATGTCATCCACTCTACTGCTTTGAGACTCCAGTGTATACACCCGACAGTCATACATTAACACTCAGTGACCGACAGTGATTACCCCAGTACAGTTTCAAATGCCAGTCTGACTGAGTGTCCATGTGGTGCACAGAAACAAGCCCAACATCAAAATCATACTAAGGGTGTAACTTGGCCCAGTTTAAAAACAAAGACAGTATATAAAAGATGGATGCATCCACTGTGACATCAGTCACCAGAAACTCATGTAATACATGCTGTGGACAGAAGTTGCTCATTTTCTCCTAAAGCTAGCAAACTAGAGAGGTTGGACAAAAGTCAACAGTAGGACCAGAAGCTCTTTGGAAGTAAAAAACGAGGTAGACACATGCACGTTACCAGCTCATTTTCCCTCATGTCATAGTAAAACTGCAGCCTGCGATTCATCTGGACCATCAAAATGTTGACGTAGAACGGCGTCAGTCTGGGAGGATCCTTTCCATAGTCCCGGTAGCGGTAGCAACGCTCAAACACTGTGGCCACCATCCAGCAGACAAACGGGTGGCGAGCGGCCATGACAAGTGTGGGGAGGCGCTTAAAATGAGTCAAGATTTTTGTTCCCAGATCTGTATTGCTCTGCCAGCGATTCTTCAGGTAGGATTCTTTCATCTCATCACTGCAGACATGGATTAAGCACAAAGCATACTGAAATTGTTAAATTACATGCACATGTTTAGCGCATGTCATGGTAACAAAGATACAGATACTAAAAGTAAAGAAGGAATCAACTGACATACTCAAAGCCCTGTATTTCTGTGACTGCATCAATGAACTTAGAAGGTATCTGTGAAACAGCCCCCCGTCTGCCAAGGATCCAGAGTCGGGCACCGCGGAGCACAGTACCTCTGATGATGTTTACAACCAGGACATCAGGATGCGCTGGAATGTCGTTGTCATTTATTACTGGAGCATTCTAGAGATAGAAAGGAAAAAGAAAACACAGAGAAATGCATCCGATTTTAGTCACCGGCTTATATTAGGAGCCAGGTTTATTCCTGCTGGCTAAAGCTGCTCAATTACACAAAAAAAGATCGTCACAATTATTTTACGCCATCACTATAATTTAACATAATTGTTCTAGCTATGTCATATCATATGATACGTGATATAGAAATATCATGTCAGGATATCACTGCAATAACAGTGCCATGTGCTTATGTCTCCTAGTGCACACAAAAATAAGACTCAATTCAAATTCGATTCTCCCTGCCTTCCTGCTGGCATTGCAAAATCTTAAAAACTGGAAGCATCACCTTTTTGGGGGGAATATTAATCTCATGATTTACACCTTATAGCATAACCAGAATAGCCCTGATGTAAAATGGTGCTGGTGACCTTATCCATGGGAACAAAATTACTGAATATTTATGCAGTCGATCTTTTGCACTTGGAGGACGGTCACTTGTCTCATAGCCAGATGAAGACCTGTGTTACATTCACTACACATCCACGAACAGCTTGGTTTTATGAAAATGAGTGTGCAGCTTGTTGCCTAACGTACGCTGCTTGTAGGAAGGAGGTGCTACTGGTTCAGGTATGAATTATCTGATTATTTAGTTAGTTAGTTTGAGGCGTCCACACAGAATAAAAAGGCTTTTTTCTCTTACATTTTCACTCAAATCTTTAAATATCCAAGTTTTTTTCTTTTCATTATGTGACTTGATCCAATGATGTGAATAACTTGTCAAAATAATTTAGATTTCAGATATCAAAATATGTGAATGGATGGGTTTACCTCCCAGTCCAAAGGACTTTGGTAACGATCAAAGGAGTCCATAATGATGAGAAATTTGCATTCCTCCTCTTCCAGGAAAGGCTTTATGTCTTTGCAGTCAGAATGAAAATATTCAATGATTTCCATGATGGACATCTTCTGAGAAGGAGGGAGGTGTTTGCTACGCAGAACCCACAAAGCTCGGAATGAAAGTTTGATGACAAACTGTATATCCTGAGCCGAAGAATGGACGTGAAAAACAACACACAACCTTTTCGTTATGCACGTAACACAGAAACAATTGTACAGTTCATCTATGGTGCAGCTCACATTTTACAACTTGGAAAACATAATTACCAAATATTGGCAATTCAAATGAACTACACTGTGTGCTACACTGGTGATCAGTTTGGCATTATGCGATATATAAAATAATAAAAAGGAAAATGTAGACAAAATATTGTGCTATTCCAAATATAAAACACATCTATCATTCACACTGGCTTACATTTATGGAAAGAGCTAATTAGTGCTAAAGCAACAACACCCCTAAATCCAGTATTCAGGTGGATGAATTATTTAAAAAAAAAAAATCAATCTTACAATTATGGTGCTGGATTGTCTGGCAGCCTTTAAAAACAATTTCCCTCGGAATAAACAAAGTATTATCAATCAATCGTTATCAAAGTAAAATAGACCAAGTGAAGCTGGTCCATATGGGATTTTTGTGTTTTTAAGATATTTTTCCTTAGAAGCCTAAAGCAACTGCTAATGTACTTAATGTATGAAGGACAGGGGGCACTAGATTGGGTTCGCCTCTGGAAAATGGTTCAAACAGTGAGAAATCCAGGAAGTGAAGGTATAACCAAGTCATTTGGTTATACCTGCCACAGCAGGGGTCCAATGTGAACAGTTTTTCTTATCTTATTAGGGTTAGCCACTACTATGTGGCTTCCTTCAAAGAATTCAGACTTCAATACTCACTACCAACCCAGACTGATCCCAGAAAAACCCTGCTGTGGGTTTACTGAAGCTTTTGCACTCAAAATGTGCTTGTGTAAAAATCTCACCTTATTGGCTCGCTGTTCTGCCCAATCCAGGCAGAATTTTCCCACACAGACACTCATGCCAATTCCAGGAAGCCCTGTGGTCACAACCGTCCTCACCGGAGCGCCCTCATCCTTCTTTAGTCGGATCAAATTGTTCAGTCCAACAAAGGTTTCAGGGCCGGGGACCGGGACAGGTGACGGAGGTGGTCGTAAATCATGGGTGGGATAAATTCCTCCACAACCAGAGGTGGAAATCTCAGGCTCCACAAAGACCTTGTCTAGAAAATTCTGCTTTCCAGCTTGAATGACTCCCTCACGGATGACTTGATGTTTTCTGAATAAAGCCTGCTGCAAGCGGAAACGCATCAATGCTGGTGTTGGAGAAAGATATGGGGGAATGTCAGAAAAGGACATGTAGAAAAGAAAGAAACATTTAATCCTTCAGGTATGTGTTGTCTAAATTCTGAGAGCTAAAGTGAGATTATTGCCGGCCTTCAATTCAGAATAACACATCACCTACAGGGGAAGTAAGGGGTTAAATCAAGCATGCCACAGAATCTGTCATTGCCAGGCTTCAAACTATGAGAGAGCTGCTAGTCAATAAGCTTGCAGATAAAGCTCAATGAATGGATGGTTCATTTATTGCCAAGTATTGTCCTTTCGACAGACAGCAAGAACAATAGAATTGCATATCGAGGTACGACTTCTTTATTTGTGATGACTGGCTGTTTGGAGCTGTTCGCAGCAGATGACTTTTTAAGGATCAGTAGATGCCGTGTAATGGTCGAGGCATGAAAATATAAAATGTCCTTTCATTTTATACCCTTACATGAATAATACCGTTAGTTTATGAATTATTGAGCTATGCCCAAAAACCTTTATATTGTCACTCTGACCACTAAAACAGTTTCTCTGACACAACGATAGTTTTTTAAAACTTTGAAGTAATCCCATTAAGGCTTCCCAGAGCTATTACCGGAGATATTGGATGTCATTTGCCTTGAGGCATAAAAACTTCTGAGTACAGTAACTGCTGTACTTTGACCCTTCTTGAAACATAAGACATGAACATACACTGCTAATAGTACTGAAACCTTACTGAAAGCCCATGTGTTGGAATAAAAGCAGCTAAATGTCCACTCACCTCTCATACAGTTGTTTGATAGTTCTTCTGCCACTGGCTTCTTGTTAATATTTTCCAGACTAGTTATTGTATGTGTCAGAGCACGATCTTGGCCTGCAGAGCAGAGTTTGCATACAAAATAAAACTGGTAAGCAATCAGTATGAATGTGTGTCTATCACAGCATTGTACTTCACTAATAAAACAATGACTCTTTCAGCTGTGAAATAAACTTTATCAGATTTTAAACTTGTGACTAAATTCAAAAATAGTTCATCCAAAATTCCCCCACAGCTGTAAAAGACTCATTGCCAGTTATTAAAAACACTTGATTGCAGTTGTTGCTCCTAAGGGTGTCCCAACCAGTTAGTAGGTTTAGGGGAATCACTTTTCCACACAGGGACATGTGGGTTTGGATTTTTCCCCTTACTAATAAACACCTTCATTTAGAAACTGCATTTTGTGTTTACTTGTGTTGTCTTTGTTTGATATTTAAATTTGTTTGATGATTTGAGTGTGACAAACATACCAAAAAATAGGAAATCGGGAAGGGGGCAAACACTTTTTCACATCTGTGTTTTCTTACCGAGGACCTCCAAGAGCCTGTCTACAAAGTCAAGAATATCTCCATCGAGCATCTGGTTCAGCTTCAGTACAGGTTCCCACTGATAAAACCAGGACTTAAATTTCATCATTTCTTCCCTGGAGAGCTGGCTCAGAGTATTCTGAATATTCTACAAATAAAGAGCACGTTATGAAAACACAACTTAGCATGCTGTCTTGACTTGCTGAATGGCCAGATGGAGTCACATTATTAAGATTAAAGCCAGAAAAATTACATGATTTATCAATATAACTTTGTAACAAAACAGCAAACTCTGAAG
>VOQK01027721.1:0-11254 GCA_015052645.1 Benitochromis conjunctus
ATCACTTTATCTGAAGACTTGCACAACAACACAAACATCTTTGAGTCATTTACTTTTGTTTTATCTGTGTGTGTGTGTGTGTGTGTGTGTGTGCGTGTGTGTGTGTGTGTGTGTGTGTGTGTGTGTGCGTGTGACAAAAGATGGATGGTGTTAAAGGAGAGGCAGTTTGTTCATTTTTTTCACATTAAAAGCAGTGTCTGATAAAGAATTTGTCTAATTTTCCTAAAGCTGTTAGGCGATTATTCTTTAATGTCAATCTCCCGCCGTGCTTCATTGTTCCTTTATGCTTTTTTTTTTTTCTTTCTGCAGTAGCTCGTCTGGTACGGACTGAATCAGTGCCATGTGACATCAACAACCCGCTCAGGTACACAGACCTGCACATCAGTCAGACGCTCCCCAAAACCAACAAAATCAACAAGGTAAGGGTAAAAAATAAACCGTGTATTACAATCTGCGTATTTCTTGTCCTACGTGTCGCTTTCATTTATTTTTGGGAGCTTTGTGAGTCATTGTGTATTTGGAATCAGGAAAGCGTACGAAAATATCTTCAGCAATATTGATGTTTACACAGATGGATTTGTTTTCCTACACTGGATATTTTACAGCCAGCACATCTTTCAAATTCAGCTCAGTTCCAGAGGAAAAAAAGTTAAGCTACACTAAACTCCCATGGTGGTAACACCGTGCTGGAAATACTGTGAAACAAAAATGCGCTTGTTAGGAAATAATGGACAGGTGTGAACATGTGAGGAAGAGCTTCAAAACGCCACAGATCAGTTTATGTTTGTCCTGGTGAAAAAGTTACCTTTGTCTGACAGTTAGAGGGTGCTCGTTTTGTCATTGCACATATGTGTTGTGTTGCGCATAGAGTCACTTTTCCAAAACTCAAATCTTGGTTATGAAATTATTAATATTATTAAGTAAAGTCAAATTGTAGTATCTCTAAATTCTGTTGAGATTAATTTCCTCAGATGTGATTACTGTAATTTAAAGTTTAAAGGTAATCCTAAGAGATCACCTGATCAGGGCTTACTTGCTATACAACACACTAAGATGAGAACTAAGGGTGATAGAGCTTTTGCCACTGTGGCCCTTAGACTGTGGAACTCTCTTCCTCAAAGCTTAAGAACTGTGGACTCAAAACAACTCAAAACTCACCTTTTTACAATTGCTTTTGGTTAGTTTTTGCCCGTTTTATGTTTTATCACTTGTCATTCTATGTGCAGCACATTGTGATTCTGTCTAGAAAGGTGCTGTATAAATAACTTTTTATTTATTTATAAAGGTATAATTAGGCACAATTGTCTTGTGGAGTGATTATAATAAAAAAAATAACCATTTAACCCCTGGATTTTATTTGATAATATTCGTATCATAATTACTTAAAGAAAAATTGATATAGTTTATTGCGTTTGTATGTTTCTTTCGAATTGCAGCACCATTGAAGGTTTGGACCTGTGAAATTAATGACGTTAGGTATCAAAATATATGGCAGTGCACAATCTGCTGTGCACCAGTCGAGCTGCACATACCACACTGATACAATCTTTACTTTTTAATATAATTTGTCAACGTTGATCTTTGTCTGTAGCGGATGATGATGATGATCCTGCTGAAGTCTAACCAGCATTTGATTGGATGTGATCGTGTAATTTATTACAAACTACATATGCTCTGATTTTTTTTTTTCCAACTCTTCAGGTTGCTTTACCACCTTCCAGGCAGCCATTGATTTCACTCTATCCAGTGCGTTTTCAAAATCAAGTACCAGAAACTATATAAACTTGCTTGAGGAAGATAATCCATCATATTGAAAAGTCAAATTTTTGCCTGGTGTGTTCTTTTTGAATCTCTGCGTTTTAGTGCATTTCAAGGGCACCTGAGATTTAACAGTTGGCTGCTGAGCAAAAGAAATATTGTCTATTTTTCATCAATATCAGGTACTGGGTTTTTTTTTTTTTTTTTTTTTTTGCTCGTTTTCTGGAATAAATTTCCAAACTGTTTAATTTATAAATTGATTTTAAGTCTGTGAAGTCAGGAGGAACTTCACTGAAAGTAAAACGAGTTGAATTATTTCTGATAAAATGCTGCACCCAAGTCTTTGGATGACTAGACTTCAGTATGAAATGATTATATTAAGTAACTATTTGAATTTAAACTAGATGGAGTCTAGTCAGGGGCTGTCATCTAGGTCTGAAATGATTTTTGCAAAATCTTCAGCTGAAGAACTGATCTGATGTGATGAAGACGAGATGAGAAGATGAGAAACATTTTACAGAAAACTAAAGTTGACTACATTGCTTATTGTGATGGATTACATCTGTCGGGCAAGTTCCAAGTCTCTGATGTTCACTTTGTACTGAAATGAATAAAAAGTTCTGCCTTGAAGGTAGAAAATCAAGTCTAGAGACTCCAAGTTAGATGGAGAGAGAGTTCAACAATAAAGCAGAGTGAGAGCCTTTTACAATGAACAAACTGAGGGCCAGATTTAGTAACTGTGTCAGTATAAAACTCTCCTTTGGTGTTAAACAAAAGCTACAGTTGGTGTTTATTAAAGATGTGCAGTTTCAATTTTGCAATTGAAAGGTGTGGACAGTTATTTCTAGCCTATTTGCACATTGCAACATTGTACATTGCAGCATTTGGGGGTTTAAGTCACATTTCTATATAGAAATTCACAATAAAAACAGTCTGTGTTGTTTTTCGCTGCATTGTGCACACTTATAACCACGAGTTGTTTTAGATCTTCGTAGGGATCTGTTGCATGACTACAATTAATGCCAATAAACAATTAATGGGGCTGAAAAGGTCTTAAGTGTGTTATATGAATGTCTAATCTTACAAAATTTTAAATTGGCTGTGTAGAGAGAACAAAAACAATGCATGAAACAGCAATTCTTTAATATGCACCCAAGTCACGCACACACAGACACACACATGTCAGATTTCTTAAGTAGAAGAGTTTGCAGTAAGCCAGCGATGCACTTGATAAATTGTGTGCTTCACCTGAGTTGTCAGATTTGCCCGACGATGACACACACATATATACACACACATACTGTCCCCGGGAATTTCTAACCACAGAGTTTGCCAAAAACATATTGATTCTCCTTCAGCTGCCTCTTGTTTATCTTAATTGCCATGCTGTTTCCAGAGAACAACACATGTGTGCAACCTGCACTCACACTACATTATTTTGGTTAGTACATTACTCTTTCACTCATCGGCTCTGCTCATTTTTGTTCCATTAATTTGTGCTGCTCTTGGTAGATTACATTGGTCATTACCTCAACTGTGGTTTAAATGAGCTCATTGTTCGTCGAGCAACCACGGAGCTATCCTCTCTCATGGGGGCATTTTTAGCGATTGCAGCCTCACGCTAATTCGCCCCACTTAGTAAATTTGACTCTATAAATTCACCTTAAAATTGCAAATACTTAAGTCTGAATAAAGCGTGTGCTTATCTTTATCTGTTCTGTCTCTTCTCAGGATCACATCCCAGTCCCTTACCAACCGGACTCCAGCAGTAATCCCTCATCCACCACCTCCTCCACCCCTTCCTCCCCGGCTCCTCCTTTGCCCAGCAGTGCCACGCCACCCTCCCCTCTGCACCCCTCCCCACAGTCAGCAAGGCAACAGAAACAGTTCAACTTGACGGGTATTTTATTTAATGCACATAAAATTCCTGTTCCCCCTTAAAATTGCGGGGCATAGGTATGTTAACACTTTTAGCTTAGCATTTTGCAATGCAAGAATTATGCTAATGACTGAAGTTGATATCAGAGCTCAAGTAAAATTAAGTAATTGCAACTGTGAACTAATTTCTTTTTCTCAAATAACCATTTTCCTTTGCTAAAAGTTAATAAAATGCCATAAAAAAGGTACTGAGAAACCCAAAACCAAACCCTGAATTGACATTATGAATACAAATAAATAGATATTGAGATAGAACTAATTTGACTTTGAATACTCAACTAACAAATTGCCATGTAAACTTGGACAGTCTACCCAACTTTTATTAAACTCCCGCTCTTCTTTTGTTGCTTTCCACAGCCTCCAGTTATTTCAAATACAAGCAACAGTTCATATTCCCCGGTAAGTGCCTCAAAATTGATTATTTCCCCTTCCTATAATGCATCGCATCCAGCCAAGGATGAGTAAGGAGAGCCCTTTTGATGTTGTTGGTGGTTTTCATCCCCTCACCTTGGCCTGCTTGAAAAATCTCTACACCCACTCATGCTTGTCTCATTTGGGCTTCCTAATGATTTGTCAATATCCAGACTCTTTGCTCTTGCCCACACTGGTACCAAACAGTCTTTGCTCATTTGGCAGGTTATTATAGCTGAGACAAGCTGGAGTGGTGTTAGGTAAAGAGTGAGGTGTAACTGAAATCTGAAGAGACAGATTTTTGGAAATGCATAATTATACTGCTCAGCAAGCTGCAGCATGTTCTGATTATTGTAGCCACACAGTAGCTTTATTTCAGCTACCTTTATAAACTACGTAACAACACGATCAACTTCTTACTGTACCCATCAATCAAAAAATCTATACATGAATGTAATGTCTTAGTCATTTCATTTATCAAATTGACTGCTCTCTCTTGTTTGGAGAAGAATACAAAAATGTATTAATATGGGGTCTTCATACAAGTGTTCACTTTGGTGGGGTTGAGTATATATCTGCAGAAATTCTGCTGCCATGGGATACACAAAATATGACATTCTATCAAATGGATCTCCAACATCATTATATGAGGGCCTCCGATTCCCAACACTGGACAGTTTAGAGCTTTCAGCCCTGTTGGCTTGCAGGTCTTTGGAGCAAATCCATAACAACATCAGTGCAGACTCCACACAGAAAATAAAAACATGTCCCTCGCTGTGAGGAGATGGTGCCAGCTTATAATGCACCATGCTACAAAGAGAATGCCTTCTGTGGCTCACTCTTTGTGTTTTTGTATCAAAAAATTGTCAAAGTGTGCCAATACAAGCAACAAGTCTAGCAGTGAATCCTCTGATGTCTTTCAGAGGTGGATACAACAGCGCAGCTGACCTTACTCTGTCTTGCATGTTGAAGATGAATGCTTTAAAAAATAGTTGGGAGAATCCAACCTGCTCTCATCTTCACCAATAAAGCACGCTATGCAAACTATTTTCTATGTGCTTCATGCCACAGAATATGGTGTTATCACCACTATTAGAAGTCAGGAATTTTCATTGTAGAGCTATCTTTGAAGCATTTAAGTGCAGACGGCAGATGAGTTGGAAAATAAATGCTGGATATAACTTTAGATACAGCATTTGATATAAGACACCTTATAAGCCATTCTGATGCTCTCACATCGAGATATTCTCGTTTCATATGCATAAATCTTCACTCGTGCATATTTCCCCTTCATATTTATATATTGTCACACTTACATACACACATTCTCCTTTTACATATTGTATGTATAGATGTAGCTACTTTCAATCTCCTTTCACATGCATATCTTTTGACTCATAATTACATATGTATGGTAAATGGTAAATGGACCATTCTTATATAGTGCTTTTCTACTCTCCCGGAGTACTCAAAGTGCTCTATACAACAACCACATTCACCCAATCACACCCATTCATACAAGCACTTTATCTATACTTTAGTGCTAACTAACATTCACACACATTCATACTCTGATGGATGCATCGGAGAGCAATTTGGGGTTAATATCTTGCCCAAGGATATTTGGCATGCAGACTAGGGGGAGCCAGGGATCGAACCACTAACCTTCCGATTAGTAGCTGCCCTGCTCTACCAACTGAGCTACACCCCTATATTTCACTTTTCAATGCATACATGTGTTTTCCTCTTACTTATGTGTATTTAGACTCACATGCTTATACATTCTTTGTTCTCACATACATACATTCAATTTGACACATACAGGTTTCTGACAGGAAGTAAGAAGTAAATGAAATACATTTTTTTAATCATGTTTTAAAATGTATTGAGCAGATATGTGCTACATATTCTCAGAGAATCTCGTGGTTCGAGAAATACAGACACTATCAATACATTAGGGTCCTATGCTTAGATGAATTAATTTCCTAGTGACTTCTGAAAACCAGACAAAGCTCCAGATCTTAGATGCAGCTTGATTTTTCATTATTCGAAGATTGTCATCAATGTTATGGTACTTTAAAGTTGTGATAGGAATAGATGTTTGGGGATTTATCTTTTTAATTCTGTAAGCCCAAACCTCCGTCTTCACGTTTTACAGCCATGTTTCGGCCAGGAGTTTGCATGTTCTCCTCATGTTTATGTGGGTTCTCTCCAGGTACTCCCACAGTGCAAAGATATGCAGTTAGTTAGGTTTAGATATACTAAATTGCCTATAGGAACAGGAGTGTGAGTGGTTGTCTGTTAGCCCTGCGACAGACTGGCGATCTGTTCAGGGTGTATCCTGCCTCTTTCCCTGTGGTTGCTGGGATAGGCCCCAGCCCCCTCATGGCCCTGAGAAGGATAAGTGGGAGAGGATGGATGAATGGAATAGAATTTGTAACCAAGAAACATTAAATTTCATCGAACATTTCAGTTTTTTTGGTTATTATGAATTAAGTATACTGACTAAACTACCAGTTATTTCAACAGGTTATCGATACTTTTTGGAACAGAATGACTAAAACTAAAATCAAATCTAACAAAGAGGATCTGGTAGATTTCAAGGGGTGCATAAGAAGCAACGTAAAAGCAGCACACAAAAGAAGAAAAAAAAAAGTGCAGTTGCGGTTGCAGTGAAATACTTTAACCCTCAAACAAACAAGCTGTTATTGCAACTAAAATTGACGAAGTGGAGCCATTTATGACCTCATCATATTTTATACACAAATGTATTTTTTGGGCTCTATTTGTGTTTATCATAACTGTACTGCTTTCTTTGTCTGTGACAGACATTCAAAATATTCTCATGCCTTTGATTATGGTTCTCATTATTTGTTATTCAAAGATCTAACCAAAGCATCATGAAGTATCTGCCTAAAGGCTTTTGAGCAGTAAAAAAGTCCTATTTGACTGTGAAACATTACAGTATGATGTAATCAAAAATCAAAAATTCCAATTAAATCAACACCATTAATGTGGGGAATAAATATCATTTTATTCCTGTAGTCCTAAATGACCCCTCACAATTTTTATTCTTGCCAGACTGATCCCTGTTAACAATAAATACATGCAATTTTCCTACAAATTTATGGTAGGAAGTATTTTTATGGTCAAAATGAAGTTTAATAATACGTCTTAAAAAATTATCCTTGATTTTAAAAATAAAACAAGCAAAGCAATTTTATTTAATGGAGTCTGGTAGTGTGAACTTGAGCTAGTTTGAGATGTGAGTGCCAGAGTTAAAACTACTGAAGTTGTACATCCAAATGATGACATAGAAGGCTGGAAACTAGAAGGGCAGATTTCCAATGAGCATACTAGCTGCTGGCTAAAGGAACCTGCTTTGTAGGTGCTGCTATATTTGGGTGAGATACAGCTTTGATGGTTTGAGTGAATAAGTCTCACACTCAAGTGATGAGGAGTAACTGCAATCTGGAGTACAGTCTGGCAGGAAGGCAGCTGTTGAACTGGTGAAACTGTCTGAACATGGATATGAGTGTTGATCTTCTGCACATGCCCCACTGAACCTGTGTTCTCCTTATAGTCGTCCCCACTGCTATAGCCTGCACTATCACACTTGGGAAGAAAAAAATGGATATAATAAAATTTAAGTGTAAATGTAAAAAAAATACATTTCTTTACTGCTGTCTTTCACTGTCAGTGGTTAAAGTAACATCCCACACGGAGCTGTAGTACCACAAGTTTTGTTTATCACAGTGTTGTTCATTTAGCTGTAGTTGGACAACATATAATTTTCATTAGCTGATCACATATTTGTTCCTTGTTGTAGGATGACTAATATATGCCTGTAAAATATACATCTTATATACAAAGGAGCTAAAATAAAATAAGTCAGCTTTGCTTGGGCCAATGTAGCAACCATCACCTAGAGTAAAAAAATAACTCGGCGTGGTCACTGATCTACACTCAGCTCATGTTTTAATACTTAAAATGGTCTTTGTTATTTTTAATATGTAAATGCTAATTGGATGACCTGCATTCCATTTTCACTGTATCCACTGTGTCCTTGTTTCTTGTGTTTGGAGTCCCCAGTTGCCACAGCAAAAATCAAGCACCTAATCATACAGTCTGCCTTTACGAACAGAAGAATGGGTCCAACAAAGATTCTAGAGATTTTGTTGAATTTGAGCAAGAAGTCAGTTCATGAAATTTCTTCCCTTTGGAACTGTAAGTGGTATTATCGCAAAGTCGAAGCATTTAGGAACTATAGGAACCTAGCCGAAAAGTGATAGATCACGTAAAGTTACGTAGCTCCCAAAGCTCTGCTGACGACATAGTGTTTGCATGGCTAGGCAATTCCTGTAGGTGTAATATGTAGGTGGTCCAGTGCTTTTAAGCATAAGCATGCATTCTTTTGTTACACACATATAAATTACACATTTTCTTCTTACGTCCACATATCCTTTATAGAAATGCATATTAAATTAATGTGCATGAGAACTAAATATGAGGGAAAATATAAAAATGTGAGAATAAAATTGTATGAATCTGTGCATTGAAATACATAAATATAAAAGGGTGAATGTAAAAATTAAAAGAAAAGAAAAAGAATGTATTTATGTGAGAGTTTCCGAACGTGTGTTGCCTTTCATCATTTGTGTCACAATTCACTGTATATCATTGTAGGCTTGATTTGACAAGTGACAAATATAACAGTTCAATAATATGTTTTACTTCTGCCAAGACAGCTTTTACACACAACATTCTGTGTAAAAGCTTAGAAACTATAAAGTCAAAATCAGGTTTTTATAGGTGCTCTTTAGGCTGCCGTTTAAACAGAATGGCAGCCAGCCTCTTTGTTGACATAATGAAGGTCATAATTTCATTGTGTGAATAATTATTGTAGACGCCAAGTGTGTTTCAAAATTTCCATGTACTCACAGGCGCCCTGGAAGTCTTCAAATCCTGTTTAATGGGAGGGGTTAATGGGAGTTAATTTATATTTCAGCATCAGATTTCACCCATTCATAGCAATGCCACAGGATTAGCCAGGCCCAGTAGGAAGCGTTACCTTGTGTCATTAAATAGGAGATTACACCATAATGAAATTCCTTCTTTCATTATGATAGTAAGCAATGATAGCTGAAAAGAGAAGGCCTACAATGACGATAGCATTGCTAAATGCATTTTGCTGGGAAAGAAAAACTCTTTTACCTTGTGTAATAGTACCTCAGTTTTGACACAGCTGGTATTTCGGTCACCACTGTGGCTCTGTTGTAGCTAGTGTTACAACCACCCAATGTTAAAAATGACTTTTAATGTATGCAGTTTTGTTTCAATTTGTTAATTTGATATGTTGTAACTGGAATGCTTCCAGATGTTGCTCCTGAGGCTCCTCCCAGCCGAGCTCCGCAGGTCATTCTGCACCCTGTTCTTGCTGAACCAGGGTAAGTAAAATCAATGACAGAAATAGTTCATTAAAACCACACGGATATATTAAAAGAAAGTAAGTGCTACCAATCATCTCTTCTCTCTATCAGTCTGCCCTTTTCTCATCTGCATGCTTTCTCTCCTCCTCCTCCTCCCCTGTTCCCCCTTTCTCTCTGTGGCAGTTGGTCAGAGGCCAAGTCAAACTTATTGGAGCACAGATATTTGGGTGGCGATTTCAATGCGAGAGACGACATGATGATTACTCAGAGACTAATGTTAGCATGGCCTTTAGTTCACGCTACACTTGGGATGCCAAGTGGATTTTCACTAGCGCTTTGAGGAAGCCAGTGGTCATAGGAAGACAACCGGAAGAGAAGGATAAGATGCTAAGATGCCTCTCGACCCAGATGTTAATTAGATCAGATCTCAATATATCACATGAAACGGGGCAAGAATCTATAGTAAGATGATCAGTTGTGATGAAATACAGGTCATGCTGAAAGACTGGAAAAGATAAATCAAGAGCAAATAATTTTATTTTTGAAAAATCAACATGGTAGTAAGACGGAAAAAATCTAAAGTATGACTTTTACACTGAGGTATGGGGCTGTACATGTACAGGCTGTCTTTGATGTCGTCATGCCTCATTTATATAGCAGCTGCCAGCTTTGAGATTAAAAAAAAAGGAAGGCAAAGTCTGGAAATAATAGGAATCATACAAAAATAATGGAATGCATACATAACAATAGGCTCCATGTGTGGGATAGTTTAGGGTTTAGTGTTACATTCATTACCATAATCATTATAATGTGATGCGAAATATTGTTTTCTGTATCTTGAAACCACATTCAGCCGTCTAGCTGTAAAGCTTCGCTGTCAGTTTTTCACAAGGTGCTACAAATGCATGCGTATGAGTTTTGTTTTGTCGTTATACTGGTCTCTGTGTACACTCTGCGGCTGATTGGGAATGAGTTGCAGCTGGAAAATTTTGTCATCTCACTGAGGACAAAATATTTGCTTTTATAGAGACTAATAGACTGAATTTATTCACAGCCAAAAAGGTATACAGGGGAGGAAATGTGTGCAGCCCACAATGAAAAGCCAACTATTTTGTTATTAGGCTTTAACAGTTAACAACACCCATGTGACTGTGACAGCTACGACCTAAAAGACTTTGGATATTAGTTTGTTTGTCAATGAGAAAAACAGGGTTTTAACATTTATTGAAATCAGAGCAGCGGGACACTGTATATAAAACACTAATTAAATGACAAAGAAAAGCCCCTTGTACTCTCTCTTGGGGAAATAGATAAGATTTATTACCTGTTCTCTCAAAATTAACCATTCAAGGTTTGAGACATTGTATTTTATTTTTGCTTTTCATAGAAATATGGCCATAACTCTGGAACAAATTCTTCCAGAGCCAGCTTGTAGGAAGTTATGAAAAGGCATACACTACAGTAAATGAAGTAAACAAAATGTACTACTACTACTACTGAGAAATACTAGCTGACTCATAAGGCTGCACACTCTGACCTGAATGCCAAAACAGGATTTCTCCATTAGTTTCAGTCAATAAATGCATCATAATTTACCTTGGATTCTTAACAAATAATATATCTGTGTTTATTCTTGATTTGGGCATTCACATACAGCTAAATATTTAGGAATCATGACTCAATCTCTTGAGAAAAGAGCAAGAGAAAACTCATTAAAA
>VOQK01027721.1:13493-41622 GCA_015052645.1 Benitochromis conjunctus
CCCATATCTACAGTAAAAAAAAAAAAAACTCTGCTCCCGGCAGGCATGAAAACTATTTAATATAATAACTATTTGAAATATACAAATATTACAACAATACTAAATCAGTTCAGTTCAGTTTTACTTATATAGCACCAAATCACAACAGTGGTCATCTCAAAGCGTTTCAGATGGAAATACTTTGGTTTCACATGCACATACATATAGATGGCTTTAGAACATGCTTATACGAATACTAATACTACACAATCAAAGTTATACACTCAATAAAGAATTTAAAACCTGCAAAGATTTTCTTTAAATCGTCTTTTTCCTCGTGAATTTATTTCTTCTCTTCCTCCCTTTGATTTTAGCAATGAGGGCAACCCTTTGCTTCAAATCGAAGTTGAACCTACATCAGACGTGAGTATGACCTTTGTTGTGCTTTCAGCGTGTGTGGATCGAGTTTTGCTCAGGCCTTGCATTGCTGACATTATTGACAATTATGTCGGTAATATCAGTGTGTAATTGCTGGTGAATGCGAATGAAGACTAAATACCAGTCTCACCAACACTTGTCACAGTCATTTGCGTTGTCCTCTCATTTAGCATAATTTGTCTCAGCTCTGTGAGGAGCCTTTAGGTAAGTTATGCGTCAAAAGCAACGAGAAAGAAAAGACATCTTCGCTGCTCGTCATTGCTATTTCTATAACAATGATATCATTTGAGAAAATGTGATGCAGATTGCGTTGAATGAATTTCCAGCAGGCGCCTTGGAGTAGGTCATTTTCTCTCTTGCGGTGCATTATATTTAAAATCAAATCAGAGTAAATCAGCCACTTTTCCCTGTGGTTGTTTTCTCTTTTTTTTTATCAGTCTATTTTTTATTGGTAACAGTTTAAACAGTCAGTATTTCGAGTGCAAACAGCCAGAGAAAAATCATTATATATAGAGGCAACATGGACATACAGTATGTGTTTGTTTTTTTCATATATAATCCTGTCTATAAGTAAAATAGTACTGAATACATATTTACTTATAATCTAAAATAAATCACATCATTTACTATACTCATTGTAAAATATATATCATTACTATGATTTATGTATGTATTGTATGAGAACTTTTCGATACTAAATGACATTACCATCTGATAAAAACTGCTCATCCTGGGAATACATTAAGAGCTTTTGCTACATCTAAAGCTCCGTGGTTTGGAGAAGCTTTTTGACGATAATTATGCTTCTCTTAAATGGCATTTGTATAAAAAAAAACAAAAAAACATCCATCTGCTATCTTGCTGGAATGATTTAACACTCTTTTTTGTGTATAATGGCATTTTAACTCCATACGTGTTTAAGAAATTCAAGTTACTCACAGTTCAGTTTTGCTTCATCACAGAATGAGGAAGACAATGATGAGGACTCTGGTGACGAGTTTGAGGAGATGAACTTGTCGCTCCTGTCGGCTCGAAACTTCCCACGTAAGGCCAGTCAGACCAGTATCTTCCTGCAGGAATGGGACATCCCCTTTGAGCAACTAGAGATTGGGGAGATGATTGGTAAGGGTCGCTTTGGAAAGGTTTTCCACGGACGATGGCATGGCGAGGTCGCCATTCGCTTAATTGACATTGAGCGTGATAACGAAGACCAGCTGAAGGCCTTCAAACGTGAGGTGATGGCCTACCGAAACACTCGCCATGAAAATGTGGTGCTCTTTATGGGGGCCTGCATGAGCCCACCACATCTGGCCATCATTACCAGGTAAGGATAAAGATCTAAGTTTGAATCAAGGTGTCCTTGGTAAAGCTCTACACCTCTGACAGACATGTATCACACTTAAGTACTGTTTGCTATATTGTGTGATTGTCCTCTCTACCAGTTCATAAGCTGAGCTACATTACAAAAGGCAGCTATTGAACACTTGTATGTAGCAACCTGTCAAGGCCTAGGAGAGAAACATGAACATATGCACTGAGGATTTTATATTTTGTTTTGTTATGTGGCAGCAAAGTAAAAGGGATACAAGCAACCATTTACAACAGATTACTTATTTAAGAAACTAAATTAAAAATTACTTGAATTTCAGAAGTAACAAAAAAGTAATCTTAAAGAGTTAACTTGTAAACTCGTCATGTCTTATAGTTTAATGTCCAGAAATAATATTGTACTCCTCTGGCAAGGAAATACTCAAACCATTAAACAATAATGCATAAGGAAACTACAATATTTGCGTGCCCTAAAATGTCAGTTAAAGTGCGACTTTAAATTAATACAAGTTGAATTTGAAGAACTTTTTAAAACTACCTCTATTGTTCTTTAGAAATTGCAGTCATAATGGTGTCCATCAGTAGCCCAATATTAGAATATGGTATAGTGCATAATGATTCATTTGAGCTTTCATGTTTGACCAGGCTGCAAAAATAATATACAGATAGCAATGAAAAGCATGCTGACCATAAAACAAATGAAAGTACAGTGCAATTATAAAAAGCAATATAATGAGACTACATACACGAATCATCACAGATAGAATGCAGAAATGTTCACATGGGTTATCTGTGGGAAAGAAAATGATATAACTCTAACTAGGATAACTGGGCATCCATCCATCCATCCATTCATCCATCCATCCATGCATCCATCCATGCATCCATCCATCCATCCATCCATCCATCCATTCATCCATCCATGCATCCATCCATGCATCCATCCATGCATCCAGCCATCCATCCATCCATCCATCCATCCATCCATCCATCCATCCACGCAACCATCCATCCATCCATCCACGCAACCATCCATCCATGCATCCACGCATCCATGCATCCATCCATCCATCCATCCATCCATGCATCCATCCATCCATCCATCCATCCATCCATCCATCCATCCAGAATCTAAATGTGTTTTGCTCAGAGTGTCACAAGTAAAACTTGCTATGTATAAAATATGATACTGAAACACAAATTAAAAATAACAAAATTAAAAACAAAAATCAAAAACAGCATAGTAATGCTGAGGACTTTACTGTGGTATAATAACAAATGTAGATTAGGCCTGAAACAGTGTCAAAACTGTTGAAAATAGCTTGTTGAATTACTACTTTTTACGTTAAAAAAAAAAAAAGAAGTCATTATTCATTTTATGGTTATATTGGTCATGAGTTCATCATTTTCACAGCTCTGAAATCTGTAGTCTGGTCTGCTTCTGAACTTGAGAGAATGACCATTTTATGGCTTTGACAGTCAGTCCTAGTCACCTAGCATTCATTCTAGATCAGCCACAGACCTTCCCTCCTTTAGGAATATGAGTTTAGAGTGTCTGACAATGGGATGTGGAGAGGTTATGATTAGAGCAGGCTCCTGCTGTTGCTGAATAGATGAACCAACCACTCACCATAGCAATAGTGCATTTGTCTTCACTACAGTGCGACAGCAGATAATATGAGGTTAGAGTGGACTTGACGATTTCTCTCTCTTTAATTTTTTTTTTTTATGTATTAGTGTTCACATTTTTGCAGATTTAATTACTGTAAGTATTTTCCCACTTATACCAATTAAGAGAAAGTTTCTTTTCTTGTTAAAGAACATCACAGGGAGTACTCTCTTTTAATTAATTAGCAGAGCTAATGACATTCAGAAGCCCGTCCTACCGTTATCTACATAGCTGTGAACAAAAAGCAAGTCTCGCAATTTTTATTTCTTCTTTTTTATATATTTGTTTTGAAAGGACTCTTACTAAAATTACAACTTTAAATATGCTTTAGGAATCAAAGCTACATGCACAAATGCACAAGTCCCTTCCATCATATTTACTGTTTTAAATGACCAGTTGTATGATTTCTGAGATACATGATTGCATCTGATGCCAGCTGAAATTGTTGTATGCACAGGGGAGCCGACAGGTGAGCTGGCTGCTTCTCAGAAATCCTCACTGGTGATTGCTGAAAATAATAGCGAATGTCAGTGCAACAGGTGGCTTTGTTATCCGCTAATACTCTGCTTCTCACAGTAGACACAGATTAAAAAAAAGTTACTGCAAAATAGTCTTCATATTACTCACATAGACCAAAGTGCAAAATGAAGCACCTGAAAAATGAAAACAAAGTTAAGTACACCGGTTTATTAAGGCTGCATTAATAGGAACATAAATATTGATTGAAACGTTTTCCCTTGATTATTTCCTTTATGTTGGTTGATTTTGTTGAGCATAGAGGATACAGTGATATTACTGCTGGATTTTATTCATGTAATTTGCACAATTACTTTGTTTTGAAGCACAAAGGTGATTTTCAGAATGTTAAGGTGGACTCATTAGTTTCCCATCGTCTTAACTTCCATTAAATACACACTTTCTTCTTAGATTACATTATCCATATCAAATTTGCCATAGGTATAAAAGTAACTGTCATAAGATGTAATGTCTGCATAAAAATTTCAACTGGCATTAGATTTAACCTGCCAGCATTTGGTAGTTACGTTTCTGTGTTTAATAAAAGACGTGTAAAGAGAGGTTTTAAACATAAAAAATGAGGCTGTCATGAGATTGTTTCAGGAATGAATATGTATGAGCTGTTAGCTTCGGGTCCTTTGTTGGTCACCTGCATGGCGCAGTCGGGGTTGAGGGTTTCAAGTGTGAGGCAGGGGGTGTTTGTTGAGCTGCCTATTAAAATGCCATTTTGATGGCACCCCTCCAGAAATATCACACTGTCTAGCTGAAATGCAGTCTAGCTCCATTCTGGCTTACAGTGAACTTCCCTTTCAGTTCACAGGATGGCATTTTATCCTCTAACAGCGTCTCAAACTGCAGTAATGCAGAAGTAGAAGTGAAGAAGAAGTGAAGTAAACCACCATTTAAAAGATGAGGGTTAGATGAAGTGGAGAGAGGTGAAAATTGAATACTCTAACAGTTAACCATTTTGTGGACTGTGTCAGCATTGTTCTCATTTCTTATATATTTGTTTTTATTAGGGATGACAAAGAGACTCATTCAAGCATGCAGTTACGTTTACATCACACTGTACAGACTATAAACATGCCAGACGCTTGTTGATACTTTGATGATTAATTACAGCAGCACAGTATAGTGTGTGTTCACAGTCTAGGCACCAAGCTCACCACTCATCAATATGTGAGTAAAATTTGGGGGTTATGAGTAAATATGACCCAGAGTTTACAGGTTCTGGGGCAGTGGAGGAGTTTAAATAGTAGGCTGCAATGCTGTGTAGTGGACATTGACATGTAAGAGGGACACACTGGAGATTTTTGTAGCTTAAGCAGACCACCAGAATGGGAGGTCATGTTTGGTATATGAAATGAGGACAGAAAGGCACGCTATGTGTGTGTAAAAGAGTGCACCTCGAGTTTCCTGCCTCTTCTGCTTCTTTGCTCCATTTCATCGAAAATATAATTCCAAAACAATTTTGAGTTCTCTGTTAGAAGCAATATATAAGCATCAGTCCATTTACCAGTTATCTTGTATGAATTTGGTGCTTCGAACAGGGGTTATGCTACCACGTCTCAGAGTGACAACAATTACGCTTTTTCTTGCATTTTGGTTAAAGTGAACTTGATGCCCCATTTCTTTTTATTTCTTTTCTTTCCTTTTTTTCTTTTATACTTAGATGAGTAGGAGTCCTTTATTTTAACTTCTTTGTATAAGAGGTTTTAGCCCTGCACTTATCAATTGCTTTCTGCAAGCTTCATGAATCACAACTGTGCAAAGCATGATTGAAACATATAGACATGACAGGAAACCAGTGAACAAACTAAGGCTGAAAATACTAATTTAAAGGTTTTAAAAGCAATTCATTTAGATTGACTGTTTAGATTGACTTGACTAATGTAGATATTTTGTCAAATTTGTATTACCTATTGGCACTGTTGAGTAATAAACTCTGAATTTTGCTGTCTTTTCCAGCTTTTGTAAAGGCAGGACACTTTATTCTGTAGTGCGAGATGGCAAAGTTGTCCTGGATGTTAACAAGACAAGACAGATTGCGCAAGAGATGGTCAAGGTAAAATAACTCGGCACTGATTACCCCAAAACACTTGAGCAGAACGCCACGTATTACCGGGCGTCACACCCTCCCTCCCTCTCTCTGTCCTCAGGGGATGGGCTACCTCCACGCAAAGGGGATCTTACACAAAGACATGAAGTCCAAGAATGTGTTTTATGACAATGGCAAAGTCGTCATCACTGACTTTGGGCTCTTCACCATATCTGGGGTTCTGCAGGCTGGCAGGTAATTATGTTCAATACACATCAGAGACAGGAACGCTTTCGTCAGCATTTGCAATACATGAATTAGTCTTTGAGAGAAACTGAAAGTTCTGACACGTATAGTGCAGGGACAACAAAACCTTTGGTCCATGCAGTGGATACACTGCACATTTGTGTGATGAAAATGTCATCTTGTTATGTATTTAAACACTACTTTTTTTATTATTACTGCATTAATTTTTAACACCGTTTAATTATAATGAATGGCCATGCTTCCTTTTCTGTTTCTGAAAACCTCTGTTGCAACATGTCTAATTTACATAACGGTTATCATTAAGATTAAATGAAAAGTGTTTTTTTTTTTCTTTCTGTAAGTAATTACAGTTCCCATAAAAGCTTCACACTTGTCCCCTCAAGAACTCAAGCAGTGTTATAGAGAAATGTCCAAGATATAAAGAAAACATGAGTAACCAGGTCAAGGAGGAGCAGAGAAATTCAATAATGCATGGATAAATTTGCCCGTACAAGCAGTACAACAGAATTATTTGTTCTGTGAATCACCACAATGGTTAAAATGATCAAAATTATTTCCCATGCCAATGAAAAAGTAAATATTTATGACACCCAACATCTAGACTAACATCAAAATAACTAGTGGCTCAATGTTTCAACATCTGTAAGATGTTGCTGTTGTAACTAAAGTTTGACAAGGTACAACACATACTAATACACATACTATACTACAGCAAAGGTGAGCCAGGACATCAGATCCGGGGGGAGATATCGTCATTAACCACTCTGAAATTAGGTACCAAGCCCCAAGAAGAACTGGTGGGTTGAGGGTGTTGAATGCAGCTGACCTAAAAGAGAAGATCATGGCTAAGCTGGAAACCTGGACCCTCTGTGGCCTGACTACCAAGACTGTGTGAAATACCCTCTGAAAGTCTACTAAGAGATGTGAATGCAGCATTATAGACAATTCCTACTGCAGCCATCACTAAAACCAGCTAGCTGATATATCCCACAGCAACAGTGGTCCTTGAGATGCTTTCCTGTAAGATGAACAGCCACAAGGAGCAGTGCCCTCCATGGAAAAGGAGGGCACTGCTCTATGCTGTATTCAGGATACTGAATACAGCATAGAGCAAATGTCAGCCTTCTCCTCTATATGGATGACATCAAGCTCTATACCACCGATTGACACCAATAAGATCTACAGAATTCAGACTGGCATTTGAACTGGAGAAGTGTAGTTGGATGGTAACAAAAACAGGGAAGGCAATCACAATGGAGGCGATTGCACTACCAGAAGGCAACATTGCATACACTGAAGACAGCTACAAGTACCTGGGAATCCCACAAGCAAATGAGAGTCATGAAGAGCCTGCTAGGAAAGCCGCAATTACCAAATATCTCCCGTGAGCAAGGCAAGTCCTGAGGAGTCAGCTAAATCGGAAGAACAAGATTTGGGCAATCAACACCTACGTTCTGCCAGGGATAAGATACCCTGTTAGCCAAAGCAGGAGATAGAAGCCACTGACATCAAGACAAGAAAGCTCCTTTCCATGGAAGGAAGTTTTCACCCATCAACTCTGAGACTAAGGCTAAGCAGAGAGAAGGAGGCCAAGGACTAGTGAAAGTCCTAGATCCTCTATCCATGATGAATCAACAAAGATCTGTGAGTGGATCAGGAAGATGGTCACAACTGATTATGTGCCTAGTGAATACCTCACCCAGCAGAAAATCGAAAAAGATAATTATGGCAGTGCAGGAACAAGCTCTAAGCACTAGATCAATAGAGGCTGGGATCTACTACACCAGGCAAGACCACCAGGCTGGAATATAATAGAAGAGCATCTGTGACAAGTATGGCATGGAAGTCCCTATGGGATATGCCCCCTAGGGTGGTTGAGAATGACTGAGCTAAAATCTTGTGGGACTTCTAGATACAGACAGACAAACTGGTGATTCTAACCAATCGGACAAGTAGTGGTGGACAAGCAGAGAAAGAAGGCCATAGTGATAGATATAGCTATATCAAATGATCGCAATGCCAGGAAGAAGGAACATAAGATCCACAAGAAGCTTGAGAAATACCACAGAGAGGAGCTAGAAAAAAATAAAAATGAGGAGGATAAATTCAACAGTGGTCTTTGTGGTACTCGCAACACTCAGAGCAGTGACCTCCAAACTGGGCAAGTGGCTCCAGCAGATATCAGGACATCTGAGATCTCTGTTCAAAAGAGCGCACTCCTAGGAACAGCAATGCTGTGCATGATCCTCGTGCTCCCAGGTTTGAAAAAGAATCCAAGTTTCAAGGATAGTTAGTAATTTTAAAAAAAAACAGTTTTAAATTTATGAAAAATTATTCTGTTCTAACACAACTTATGTGTAGAGCATATTTGATCATAGCAGAGGTACAAAGTTTATGCAAAACATCACAGTCCACCTCGTACACCAGTGTACGAAAGCATTTTATCCATATTGATTTTTGCACGTTCATCTCTCTCAAATCTGCAATTCATCCTGGCACTAGAGCCAAGTGTTAATGAGTTTTGTATAGCATAAACACTGGAAGCCTACTGTGAGATCATTATCATTAAAACAGATATGGCGTTCCAAACCATGAAGATGTACTTGCACTTGTAGTAATTGCACTAGTTGAAAGGGATTAGTTCCAAGCCATTTTTAATCTGTGGTTACTTTTAGTGTTTTTAAAAGCAGGACCAAATGCCAATACATTAACAGCAACAACAGCAACATTTTCAGTTTGAGAAATAAGCTTATTTAGCATCTCATTGGAAGCAAAATGATGTCATCATGACATCCACATTATAAATATGAAGCCACGATCTGGAGCTGCTTAGTTTGGCATAAACTGGAGAAAGCTGGTCATTTCCAAAGTTAACAAAATAAACAAATACCTCTGAATGTTGTTTTATAGAAGGTAATTAGAGCTTTTTTGTGATGAAAGATCTGCATGGACACTGCAGCCAGTCACTGGCTACAATACATAACATCCCATCTAAAAGCAAAGTACTTGTACACTGTTTGTGTACAGACTAAGGAGGCCAGATTCAGTTCATTTCTCAGCTTTAGATAAGATGAAATTCTTCATATCTACAACGCAGAAAAAAGTCAGATTATTTCCTGGTCATTTGCTTTGAAGCATTGATTTTATTAAATTGTCACCCTCACAGCTGACTGATCTGTTTGGACAATTATGATGAATACTTGCCAGAGCACTTTGTGTAGTTTTGACCACTGTGACTATGAATAATGATCAAATTTCACCCACTAGCATCCCAACAACATCTGCTGACATTTGGATATATTGCCATTATCAGCATAACATAAGTGTGCCGTCTTAGCATGGGTTGAAATTTGGGTAACACACACACTAATCATAACAAGTTTCATGAATTGAAGTGACACCGGTAAGGTAAGAGCTGCGCATATTTCTGTTGTATTGTTAAAACATAAGAGCTGTACATCAAGAGTAAGACAATGACAAGTCTTTGTTTATCTCTTTTTCTTGTAGCATTACAATTCAGTGGATTTTAAATCCACAATCTGATGCGCTTCAAAACTTTCCAAGTTTGATACAGATTGTGATCAAGACTTAATTTCCTGCAGTGACTTGCAAAAACTATGAAAACTGTCGTTTACACATCACCAATTTATTTTAAAGATAAAACCACTGTAACAGTTAAACAGAAAAGTAAAAGATGATGCTTATAAAATAGATTGGCAATTACACCAACTTGCCAGTAATGCAATAGCAACAATAACGCTCATGGTTATATGAAACAGTAATTGAAAAGCATCACATATTCATCTTATTGGTGGTTTTTGTATCTACAGTGTACTATAATGAAAATGAATCAGTGTAACAGCTTGGCAGCATGATACAGTAGATCAATAAGCCCTGACAAGTCTCCATCTGCACATTTTCTCTCTCTACAGCCGCAGAGAAGATAAACTGAGGATCCCCAACGGCTGGTTGTGCCACCTAGCCCCTGAAATCATCCAGCAGCTCTCTCCAGAAACAGAAGAGGACAAGCTTCCTTTCTCCAAACAGTCAGATGTCTTTGCTTTTGGGTGAGAGTCCTCTTACCAGATGCCCCCTAGTTTGTTTGTCCAGACGGTATCCGAGCCCGGAGGATTATGGCAGACTGTTGACAAAGAGGGTTTACAAACTCCAAATATGTGTGTGAACTTAATAAATACTCTGCACCACATGAGGAAACTCTCATTAACACTTTTAAGATCTCATTATAGATTTAGATTTTCACTGCTGCACAAAGACTAGTGTACAAAGACATGTATAATACAGTGATCTGATATATTAAATGACATTTTTTATGTTATTTTCAGCCTTTATACATCCGTTTCATAAGCATTCCTGAGAATGGGATTAACAGTGTTAAAACCTAATTATGTAAAATTAGGATTTTGGCATAGACTCCACTTGGCATTGTTCACCTGATTAGTAAATGCTTAATCTATGTGATATGACTGAAATACTGTGTGATTGGACCTATTTTTATGATCAAGATGGGATAGGGTGATGCACAAATAAGCAATAGCAGCTGAAAGACAGCAGAACACTGGAAAAACTAATTGGAGTATAAAAATGCACACTGATTAGCGACCGGTGTACCCATGTGCGTTAAAATCTTATTTGAGCAAATAATGCGAACCAAGAGGGGTTTGCAAAATTTGCAAAAGTGATTGAATAATTGCAGGTTGAATAGTGATGGTGAGAAACTAAAGGAGTCAGCTAAGCAGGAGGACTGAATAGAAGAGAAAGATGTTATATGCAGTTTCAGTGAAGTAAAATACTATTAATGTTATTTACAAGTAAGAAAGTTTTGTGACTGAAGGTGTGCTCAGTCACATGATGCATTTTTCCATGTGCTCCTTTTAGTTAATGCATACAGATTGCCTGTCTGTATGTATTAACTAAACTCAGGTATCTCAAACCAAGGTGTCCTCCAGCTCCTCCTCTGAAGCCCAATTTTAAATTCATCCTAACTTGATTAAAAAAGCCCCCCCGGCTCCTGTTCTTTCTCCAGTGACATTACTGCTTCATTTGAGGGGGTGGACCCTGCTCTGTTGACTCCTAACACAATTGCTTTCTCGGATGGTTCCCCATATGGAGGTCTCATCACTATATTATTCTAAAGGGAAGAAGAGTGCAACACTGGTGCACCATGTCCAGCTGCTCTGCTAGCCTTTGTGGTACCTAGAGGTGACCCTCATGGCTTTTTTGCATATTCATCACCAATCAGCCATCATCTTTTTCCCCTTACTCCTGGCAAAGAGCTATTTTTATTCTACTCAAACTCGACACGCAGGAGCAGAATGAAAACACCTTATTTGCACAGGGAAGGTAGTGAATGCTAATTTTTCATGAGTAGTAATTAAAAATGTGCTGTTTTTTAGCTTAATTGTTTTTCAAAAATTTAAATTGACGAAAAGTCATCCACAAAATCATGCTTTTGCACGTATCACGATCCAATTCTGCGTCATCTACAGCTCCTTATTCAACCATAAATATAAAGTTTGTCAGTTTATAGATGTGTTTGCTCTTGCCTGCATAGGAATCCTCCATAGGTGGCTTTTGAAGACGCTATTATTCATATGACCACATAGTTTAAAACACTGATCCACTTTGCTTCTTTGTCTTCTCAGCACCATCTGGTACGAGTTACACGCACGTGAATGGCCTTACAAGAGTCAACCAGCAGAGGTGATCATATGGCAGATCGGCAGTGGGATGAAACCCAATCTTGCACAAACTGGCATGGGGAAGGAGATATTAGTAAGAGCTTTTTTTTTCTCCTCTTTTTAACTTTTGACTATTTATGAATCACCCTTTCCTTCAAAATCAGCTGCTTTATAGTTTTCATGTTTAAGCACTCATTGAATCCTTGACTCACATTATACTTAAAAGATTATCTCACCTAATAAAGACAGGAAAGCCATTTTCACACACACAGTACATCATCTGTCAAAGCTTTATGTAAAAGTGTAGACGTCCAAATGCCTTTACTCCACTGGCTCCCAATTGCAAAGTTTATGTAATGTGTGATTGATCCCATGAGAGCGAGTAGCTGTCTACTGTAACTGTCTCCTCGTGAAGCACCCCTGCCTTAACCAAATTGACTATTTTCAGAGAATCCATTTGATGTGATAAATCTCCTGCTGTGTGCTATTGTAAACCAAAATGTTTAAAGTAGTAAAAAGATTAAGTAGTGTGAAATTTTTCAAAACATTCTGCTAATTTAAGTATTCATTTTTTGTCATTGTTAAGTAAGTGAACTTGTGATTTTGCAGATTAAGTAAACTCCAAGTATAACTTCATTTTACTGCACCATTTCTGTTATCTGTCTGCTAGTCCGCACTTGTCTCTCAATAATAGATTTTCCTGAGTGGATGTTCTGTCATAATGGAGTATGTTTACAGTTCACTTGCATAAGTTGTGTTTTATAGTTCTTCCTGTTAGAATAGCGATGCTGTGATAGCATGAATGAAGTGGGTTGTTGGGTTAATTACAGTCCCCATGTTAGCACAGACAGTAATGTACAGAGTGATACTCTGCTCAGTGCTAAAATGAAGACCTGTGAAGTGAACCTTAGGCTGCTGTGCTGGTGCTTGTCAATCGTGAGTCATCACTTACTATTAAAGTTTCATGCCAGCCAAAGGGCTAATACATCTTTTTAAATATTTAATTGGGAAGTTAATTAGTTAACATTACTTTTGTCTACCTAAAGCAGTGAAATTGTAATACTACATTGTTTTAGTGTAAAAAAATAAATAAATAAATAGAAAGGAAGAAGAAAGAAAATGAAGAAATAAATATAAATATTTTTGTGTTACTGTATTTATTTACGTTTTTATTTATTTCTGCCATGAGATAAAGTAAATACATTTTTATTGACCTGACTATATTATATGACTATATTCATGTTGACTTCAATCACATTCTGACTCCCAACTTAGCATGGATACTTTGTTAGAAAATGTTAATGCAGCTGCTAGCCCCTTTCCATGATTGCCCCAACTGTTAGGGATATCCATTTAGCGTTGCTTTCCGACGTGAGGAAAATCAAAATTTGTCATAAGATTGCCTTAGGAGGCAGGTGAGGTGCCAGATAGTTTAATCACATGGACTTCAAATCACAGTTTGAGTACTTATTCCTTTCCCCCCTCTTTTTTGCATTTTATTTTTCTTTGCTTCTTCTGCTGCTATTTTGTTAGGTGTTAGTCAATAAATGATGACTTGGGTTAAACTGCAGTCTTTCACAGCGTATATATAAAGCATATGTTAAAAGGCACATTTCTCCCATCTGCAAAATTACGCAATCACCGTGTGTCCTGACCAAGTGTGAGATGTTATAAGTGAGGTTCGAGAAGCCCTTATGACTTTGTAAATACTTAAATTAAACGGTAATTAAATACTACATGTGGCATGAACACTTGGCTTTCAAGTTCATCAACTTGAAAAATTAAAGGCAATCATTTGGTTTAATTTGTCTGAGTTCAGTCATCTTATTTGGGTTTACAGTAGTGTGAGAAAGGCAACTGGAGACAGTGTCCTGATTCTCCTCACATTGTAATGAGTTTGTGTGTAGAAACAGCTTAAGCAATCGCAGGCTGGATTCACCAAAGTGTTCCTGAAGTAGATTTTCACATGATACCAACAAAAGGTATTTGGAGAACGCTTTTAATTCAAATTGAAAAATCTCTGTAAAGATGACAGTGTGTTCATATTTTAAGGGTGTCAGGTCAGATTTCACAGTCAGGTTGGAAACACTGTCAGTCTTTGTTTGAAGATTTAATTTGGCTTTGCCTCATCTTGCTAGTCCTTTATGTGGTTGTAAAGTTTTTGAAATGCCATACGAACGGTAAGATTTCTTTACAGATTGCACACTGAGGTTGTGTAGCCCAGCTTAAGGAACAAATTTCAATCGTCTTGGTTTAGCTCATATGCCAGCCAGCCTTAATTACATGTATGAGATGTAAGTCACAACCATTGCTGGGTCTGCTTGTGTTACAGTTCAGTACAGATCATCAGGCTAAATTACACCAACTGGCTTCCTGAAGTTTTTAGACAACCTGGACACGCCTGTTTCTTTCATCACATAAGCATCTGAAAAAGATCAAGTAATTCGGCTTTTTTTTTTCTCTGTCTTTGCTTTCCAGGATATTCTGCTCCTCTGCTGGGCGTACAAGCCAGAGGAGCGGCCCAGCTTCTCCAAGTTGGTAGATTTACTGGAAAAGTTGCCAAAAAGGAACCGCCGCCTTTCCCACCCAGGGCACTTCTGGAAGTCAGCTGAGTATGTCAAATAAGTTAGGGACATAAAACAGCAAACAATCAGCAAGTATAAAAAAAAGCAGCCGCCATAACTCCACATAAATAACCCACCTCCTTAAAGAATGCACTGAATCCAAAAGCCAGCCCTGTGATGAAAACTGCCCGTGCTGTGTGTATTTTCATGGAATGTTGGCATGTGTGTGTACAGATACGTTGACTGTCCAGTTTCTCAGAGCAGTCGGGACTCATATTTTCTTTGGTTTGATTCACACCATACTGAATATATTTCCTTTATCTTTTTTGTCTTTTTACTATTGACTTGTTCCCGTCATTATATTTATTTCTTGGCTGTATCTTGCTTGTAATTTCAAACAGATCACATCATCCTGGACTTTAAAAAAAAGTTTTGAACAAATGTAGTTTTTTTGTGTGTGTTTTTTTTCCCCATATTTTATTCTCGTTTGTTTTGAATGAATGTACACGTTGTACATCACATATTGTATATATCCATAACATTGTCTTGCCATTCCTTATGTCTGTCAAATGTGTAGACCATTTTGTCAGTGTTACCTCATTGTCTCATGTGTTGATGTCCAGGTTTCATCTTTGTCTCAAACGTTTTTGTCTAACTGAAAAAGCCCTTTTATTTACACCGTACCATTTGAATGTGAAGAAGCCAGCATCCCTGTTTGTGTGGGGATGTATTGGCCCAGTTCTTTGATGGGAGACTGTTCTCTAAACAGCCTGTGCTTTGAATATTGCCTGTGAACATAAGCTAGATGTTTGAACAATAACAGCCTTTGGGGAAAAAAAAAAAAGAAAAAAAAAAGCCACCGGTCAGACCAGGAATCCCCCTACTTGACGATGTTCTGTGAAATTGCTGACACTTGAAATGTAGTTTTCGTCAGCTAAACTAATTACCTTTCATTAGTGCTATTACTGAGCCCCCCTCAAAAAAAACATTCCCCAATCTCCATTAATCATTGTATATTATTTTACTTTAAATAGATAATGTCAGATACAACTATAATATAGATATAGATCTAAAGCTTGTTACAGTGTAGTCGGTACATTAACTTTAAGTTATTTTAAACGTTGTAGACCCTAATCACAAAGTTTTACAAGCTGCACGTTAGCGTTCTCAATATGTGTATCCAATGGAAAAGGTTTAAAAAGCTTCAAATCCCCATCTCTGCACTGAAGTGACTGTTGGACATGGATTGAGAAAAATGTGGTTTCAAAATCGCAAAATAAACCGTCCCAAGGTTAGAGGTTAGAAAGTTACTTAAAAGCAGTGTTGCAGTCACTTTGAAACTGAATGCTTCAAATAAATTCTTTCTAATCTTAAATATATTTACCGATACCACTCCCTCTGCGCTGTTGTTGGATGGCAGGTTTAAAGATCTGCTCTTCCAAGCTGAATTAGTAATCTTGTAATCAGCTGTGTGTTCAAAATGAATTTTACAGGCAGCTTGACTGCATTCATATCTGAGTACAGATGCATACAAATGATACATTCTTGTTAGGTGCAGGTAATTAAATTCAGGACTTTGCAACTGTTGTTGAGCAGTTATGAGATAATGCTAAAGCTGCTTCTTCCAGTATTGCATAAATTAGTAGACCTGCTTTTTGCTAATGTCAGCCACCAAAAGTTATGGTTGCACCATTCTTTGTATCGTTAAAAAATTAGTAAGATTTGAGTTAATTCTCAGCTGGTATACAGAATCAGTGTGATCTTTTTAGGTATCTGCTCCATATGAATATAACAGAAATTCCCTGTGAATGCAAGCAGATAAAATGTAATGCTACATAATTTATGCAGCGGGTGGTGTACACCTTACTCTCTGACGTTGACAAAGAGTGCAATTTCCAAGTGCAAACAAACATCTTTGTTTGCACTTAGAAATTGTTAGAAATTGCCATCAGGTGCTATAAAAGTTCTAAAGGATAAACAAAAACACTGGAGCAGTAGGAAATTAATATATGTCTTTATTTACTGTGATAATTGGCAAGATTTTGATATTGTTGACTTCTTTGTCAGGTTTATAGTTTAATTAGGCATAACAGCTTTTCTATCTGCATCTAAGATGATGGCTTTGAATGGGTTATTTTTGACAGCAACACTGCTATAAAGCTGACTGTGGAGCACATTTAAAAACAATCTGAAACGTGTAATCATGTGAGTAACTTAAATCTGGCTGAACTTTCCCTTTAACATATCAGGAAAAAAAACAAAACATATCAGGATGCTGAAGACCACCCCTGGCCATTTTTCTACTTCATATTGTATATCAAAATATATTTTAAATGTATGTTATAGAGAACTAGCTAAGTCATATCACCATGAAATTGGAAGCTGTGGCATAATTTGAGCTGTACACTGCTTGATTCTGTCTAGCCACGTTGAATAGATGGAGACAATCCAGTCATGTTAAATAGCCATTTTCACCTCATTATATACACATCTGCCAGTGTTGGAAAATGCATACAAACAATCTGCTGCTGTTTTTGGGAGTCTGTCTGTCTATTTTGGAATTGCTGGGATTCAAATATTGTAAGTGGATCATTTATATTTGTACTGTTTACAACTTTAAAGTGCATGAGATGGACTATCAAGATTGATTCTTGTTGAGAAAAAAAAAATCCTTCAATACTATATATAAAAAGTATGTGAGCATTTTTCTGATGACCTGTTTGTCCATTGAGCAGTTTGATCTCAAATTTTACATCAGGCTTTGCAAAACTTTTCAACGGCTTTGTTTGAGAGAATGATTGTTGCAGTATATTTATAGATTACATAAATGATTATAGTAGAATTTAAAAAGTTACAACCTGTGCACATGCTAAAGTTGACAACAAACCGACTGGACAACAATCAAAGATATAACATTAGTGCCAAGTGTACATAACAGATTGTAGACAATGTTTTATCGTCACTTGCCGTAACAATAATATTCCTTGTGAATTTTTTGAACTTTTTCTTTTGAATGTATAAATTGTGTTGTGTTTTTTTGTTGCCTTTGTTATCTGTTCATTTTAATTTATTTCCTTCATTTTCCTTCTAACTGCATAAGCATTGATGCTGTGTTGTTTCTTTTTCTTGATTCCGTCCTTGTATTGTAGATGATAGCTCCAAAAAGCTTGTATTTAATGATGCCTTATGGTCCATGGCTTAGTGATGAGTAGATTTTGATCACGAGCTCTTTTATTTGCACTCATCCTTTAAAAAGTGTATGACAATAAAAAGATGTTTTCATTTTGGACGTTTTCTCTTTCTTTTATGACATCTTTTATCTTAGTCAACCCTTATCCATATTTTACGTTGGTTAAATTTTTAAGACATCTTCACAAACAAATGTACTTCCTAAATATTTGCTTCAGTCATATATAGTAAAAGTATGTCTTAAAATGTAGGATTCGATGGCCTGCTCTCAAGTTCTAATAGCTGTCATAATAAAATTATATAAAATATCTATTTTATATCATTTGCAGGCTTATAAGATGGCTGTTAGTCACATAGAGCAGTAGCTTTAGTCAATGTGCTGTTTCTGTGGTGGAAAAATAATAAATAGATGAAGATAAATTAACAATGAACCATCGCAATGCTTAACATCCTGTTTTTTATTGTAAGATGCTGTGCAGTGAGATAATGCCAAAGTACGCAGCCACTCTGCAGGTGCTCACAAGCTAAATTCTTTGTTTGTTGAATATTCCCAGCTGTCCATCCTTTGAATAATAAAACATAACTGAAGCAATCAGCAGCACACAATTGGAGTGAAAATCAATTTAAAGTGATATTATTTCAAGAAAATCTTGTAAGAATAGGCTAAAACCAACTTCACATCCACAACAACATCTGTTAAATGAACCATTATTTTAAGAGGTTAAAGACATCAGTTGAGATCTGCAGGTTTATTCCTACTTTTTCTACCGGTGAACTGTTTCCATGACACCCATAAACTAAGCTTAGCCGGGTCTATCATGTGGAAACGCCTCAGCCTGCATGCAGTAAGATAACAACACCATCCATTGCCTTAATCAGAAAATGAAAAATAAATGGGTAATTCATTTAAAAATCCCTTCAAATAATGTACGACCCTAATTCTAAATGAGCTGAGTAAAATGTAAATAAAAGCAAACTGCAATGATTTGCAAATTTCATAAACTCAGATTTTTTTTTCCACAATAGAACATAGAAAATATTTCAAATGTTTGAATTAGGGAAGTGTGTGCTTCAAAGGAAAACATAAGCTCATTTTAAATTTAATGGCTGCAGCACATCTCAGAAAAGTTATGTTTCCCATCCCCTGACAATCCATAAACATCTAGGAACTGAGGAGACCAGTTGTTGGAATTTTGGGTGAGGAAAGCTCTCCTGTTCTTGTCTGACATAGGATTCAAGCTCTTCAGCAGTCCTAGCTCTTTTTTTTTTGTATTCGTGTTTCATAATGCACCAAATGTTTCAGTTAGTGAAAGGTGTGGACAGCAGGCAGGCACTAACACACACCAATACCATCAGAGATGCAGACTTTTGAACTGAGTGTGTTATTATAAGTCAGACGATCCCTCTCCTCTGCAGTCCAGACAATGCAGTGTCTACGGTTACCAAAATTAATTTCAAATTTTGATTTGTCTGACCACAGAACAATTTTCCTCTTTGCTGCAGTCCATTTGAAATGAGTTTTGGCCCAGAGAAGATGCCAGTGTTGCTAGATGATGTTCACATATGACTTCTTCAAGATTAACATTTGTGGGTGCCAACTGTGAACTGTGTTCACAGACAATGATTTCTGGAAGTGTTCCTGAGCCCGTGCAATGATTTTCATGACAGGCTCATGCCTGTTTTTAATGCAATGCCTCTGAGGAGCTGAAACTCAAGAGCATCCAGTATTAATTTGTCCCTTGTCCCATGAACACATAGATTTATCCAGATTCTCAGACTTTCTCGATGACATTATGTACTGTAGATGATGATTCACAGTCTTTGCAAGTTCATATTGAGGAACAGTTTTCTGAAATTGTTCCACAATTTGTAGTTGCAGTTTTGTTTTTTGGCAGATTGGTGAACCTTTGCCTGTTTTTACATCTGAGAAACTTTTCCTCTCTAAGATGGCGCAACCATCTCTGTTGCCAAGTAACCTTATTAGTTGCAAAATGTTGCTACAGCTGTTTCTTTTTTAGCAACGCTTACCTTTCCAGTGTTTTGTTCTCCTATCCCAACTTCCTTGAGATGTGGGGTTGACATCAAATTTAAAATGAGCTGATATTTTTCTTAAAATGGTGCATTTTCTCAGTTTAAATATTTGATGTTTTCTGTAATTTAGTGTGAATGAAATATGAGGTTTATTTAGAAAAGGACAGCAGACTGTATCAGTTTGTCCTTGTGTTGAAGTCTTTTGTCTCCTAAAATGAAAACAGGCTGTAGGAAGGCAATGATGAAAGACTGCATGGGCACTAACATCTGACTTCAACAATTCTTAGATATCAAGATAAAAATCATATATCGATGCAAGGTGCAAAATGGGCTCACTGATATTAATGAACATTTATCTAAACTTAAAGTATCTGTAATACTTTTTTGTGTACCTTAGCTGGAAACTTATTCATAGCACATTTTAGACAAACATAAGGAAACCAAGGATATTGAATATATCAACTTTAAATAGTTCAGAATTGCTTTTAACATGTAGTGTGGCGTTCACGTCACTGAAGATGTTCCAATAGCGCAAAAATTCTTTCATTTATTTCCAGTCTTTTGTGCACAAACTGGCATACTGATGATAGCGTGTGCATGTGTGTGCATGTATCTGTGTCATACAGTGTCAGACCTGTGACTCACTGGTTGAACAGACAGAATGAGTTAGTGAGAGCATGGAGCTGAAAAATGAAATGATAGATAGGTGGACAGCCAGCCCTCCTCCTCTACCTCCAACATTAAAGTCCAGCCTCAGTCACCGAAGTGTAAAAAATCCACATCACCCAATCTCAGGAAGGCCTGAAGCCCACCAGAGCATGAATGTTTGGTTTCTGTCGACATTCTTAAAAGTGTTAAAACCTGATAAGGTTCAGTGCTTTTCTTGTTATAGTATATACTGACATAAGAAGCAAAAATAAAAACATCAGGGGTTCGCGGGGTAATTAAATTAGACATATATTCCTTTGCTGTGATTATTGTGGATAATTCGTGAAAATAAATCGTGATAAAATCTTAATTAAAACAAATAAAGAAAGAAACAATGATAACACAGCTCCTTACCAAACCCAAAGGAAGGATAGATTTGCAGGCAGCTTTCTAAAGTGATACCCACATTCTTGTAAATACTAAATTGTAATTCTTTCTGCGCTCAACATTTCATAACTGTATAACCGCTGATAAAAAATACCTGAGGTTTAAAAAAGTTATTCTCAAGATTGTATAAAAGCAAGTGGATGCTTTTATATTAAAATAACTGATGCAAGAATTGAATTCAATTAGAAAATTATTCATTATTAATGGAAAAAAAATGCCTGTTAGAAATGTAAAGTTATTTCAATTAAAAAAAAAGTTTGTTCTGATGTTTGCATTGGGTTGATGCCTTTGTTGATGTCTTCGTAATATTTTGTCCATCATCTTCATATTTTATTTATTCCATTTTCAGATTGTTGTACTTTCAGAGCTAATCATAAGGAAAATATACTGTAAGAGCAACACGACTGCAGGTAATAAAACTAAAAAATACTCAAATTAAACTGTTCTTATAGTAAAATAACTGAATATTGATGGTCCTCATGGCAGCACGAAACGGGAACAGTACACTACAATAAAGGGAATAGAAAATTATACACTATATTCTCAGCGGAATTTCAATGAAGTTTAATTGCAGAGTGATTTAGTGGGTGTAGCCATAGATGTATTATGAGAATTGAGTGTGTTTCAAAATGACACAAAAATCACTGCAAAGGTAGTTGCTCTTTTGGTGTATGAGCTAAAACATTTTTTTCCTCCCTAAATAATTGGCTATCACAGAAGTGATAGAAAAACTGTAGTATGGGTTAATACAGAATAAATACAAAGTTATTTGAGGCAAAATGTGTTTATTTATATTTAGCCCCAAGTACAATCTCTCCATAACCTCAACCAACGTTCTATTCTTGGCTAAACATAGTCGCATATGGTATACGATCCACCCCAAACTTTTCCTGTTCAGTCATTAAAAAGAGGGAAAAAAAAGAAAATGTTGCCACTGAAACTGATCCAGCCACCAGTTGTGTTGCGTCAAAGCTTATTTGTCACGTAATGTTCTTCGTGGCACTTCATTGGCTTAATGAGGCTAATTATGCCAACTCTCTGCTCACCTTTGCAAATATAATATAGGTCTACAAAAACACACAGCATAAATATTTTGAAAATAGCAAATTTAGATTAGCTCTGCCACATAGCCTCCAAGGACTGCGGGGCTCTCGTTATTCATTTAAAGACACCCACATGGTTTATTATGCTGGAGATGTATTTCATTAGATCAGGGGTTTGGAAGTCAAACAGAAAGAGAGAGCAAGAGTGAGATAGAGAGAGAGCAGAAGAGCTACAAAGTGTGCCATATAATGGGGATGTCCTAAAGGTTTAGCTTGCCTGAGCCAAAAGTCGTGCCAGTTAGAAAATACTCATTAAGCCTTGAAGCTAAAGAAAAACCAAACAGACATGTTGGCAACACCTGTGTGTAAGCACTAAACCCCATGCAAAAGTAGGACTCATTCAGCACGGAAATAAACTTAAAACGTCTATCATAAATATTCCAGTCAAATGAGGTGAAAATGTCAAAATAATTACAACCAGCAGGGTCGTCTGTGTTATATGTTTGGGGAAGAAGGTTTTGGTGGTCAAACTGTGGTAATTTCACATCATGCTCAAGAGCCTGAGAGTGGTTCACTGCCTGACATCCACTTGGCAAACCCACACTGGTTGAACTGTAGATCCCAAAAATAAATCTTACATAATCCAAGAGGATGGAGGATGTGACCCTGTCTTCCCCTCCAGCAGGCCCTATGCTGGCCCATCTGGCTGATAATGTGTAACAATAGTGCCACTCACTAAGATCCATTGTCACTTTCATGAATGCAAAGTCTGGATTTCTTATCTGTGCAACGTATAGAAATAACTGCTATAAATCTGCAAAAAATCTGAAGGCACAAACCTTCAGATCTTGACAGTGCATCAAGATCTGAAGACTTACAGCAATTCTGAAAAGTGTCAGTAAGTGACAATTTGAGACTGACTGTTTGGAATCCAGTTCTAGGATGTGTTTAATTTGATTTCCATTTGTTCTGCATTGTTAGATGACAGCAGCTAGACATCTAACAGTGCGGACTACTGCGGTGCTGTGTGTTACGACGGAGAATTTAATCTTGTTTTTGTTTTCCTTCCCCTTCCTGCTCCAGGCTGTAATGGAGGCATCGATGGGACAGTGTCTTTGTGTGAAGCTCGTCCTCAGCTCTGCTCACATCTGCTCCACCGCCTGCCTGCCCTGCCACCCACCCACCCTCTCTTGTCCCACCTTGCTTCCACAACCCCCACCTTTCCTCCTCCTTCTTCTTGCTCCAGCTCTTACGCGTTCCCCCTCATGCCTGAATGGACCCTTTAGCGGTCAGTATTGGCCCACTTTGCCAGAGTGGGTGACAAAACACACCGCAGACTTTCAAACAGAGAGGCCTTTCTCCGCTCTATGCCTGAAGCCCTTCCCTAAAACACCCTGTGTCTTTCTGTTGAACACTTTCAACAGTCCATACACCACCATTCATGCTACGTTGCAACTCATTTTCAGCTGCAAGTATGTTCTCCAGTATCATGACTGTGCAACATATCCTTCTTAGCTTTTTAAGCTTTGCTCTTGGGGGACATTTTCACAGCAGCTTGCTACAAAATTGTTAACTGCAACATTTCATTTTGCAAGGCTTTTTGTTTGTTTGTTTGTTTTGTTTTGATATTTTTGACACTTTAAACTGATTTGTAAATCATTTTTGAAGACCCTACATCTCCATATTTACTCATGGTACTTGCTAATGTTTGAAATTTTGTCACTATGTATTTGGAATATTTAAATCATCCAAAATCTAATGCTTCTTAGGGGTTTAACTGGAAAAAGCTGTATGAGTGTTTTGTTCAACTCTAAAGGAATCATAAACCTAAAAGCCACCATTGTTTTTATAGTATGTCTCCATCAGTGGGGTTTAAAAGTATCTCTTTAATAACCTAAACCTACCCAGTAATGCATTACTTATATATAATTTCCACTGCACCACTTCATTTTTCTTTTTTCTTTTTTTCTGGATTTCTGTGCTTGTAACCAGTAACAGACCCACCCTTAAACTAGCAAACTTGGCCTCTAGAAATACCAATAACATGTTTCAAATTTGACACAAAAAATGCATTTCTATGAAACATACTGAGCACGATGAAATAAAACGCCTGAAATATAGTGCTTTTTTTTTTTTAAAGAACAAAGATTGCCGTTTTGTTTTAATCTTAAAGGCAAGACGTCTTAAAACAACACCAAACATTTAACCAAACATGCTGTTGCTCATAAAATACAGATGCAAACACTTGCCTTTGGCATCACATTTACAATACTAATTATAGAACAAAACCCACCATCAACCCCAACCACCTACAGCACTTACAGATTATGCCAGTACATACATGTAGCGCTACTACAAATTGTAGTGCTTCATAGGCTTGACATTGCCTCTACGCAGGCTTCAAGAAAGGCAGTGATCATGTTTCATAAGTTCCCATATATAAAATTTCCCAGAGGCTGGGTTGATGTGATTCCTAACATCAAATGTCTGAACATTACGCATTTGTGTGAATGCTGCATTTACCCACAAACTACAACTTGTGGCCAATAAGCAGCTGTATCTGTGCAATTAGGAGGTTAAGTGCCTTTTTCAAGGACATCTGAGCAGCAGGGGTTAGGAAAGCAAAAAGGCGACTCTTTTTTTTGTCACTCACATTTTCCCAGTTGATTTTCAGCATTTTTATCTGAATCCAAGTGTGAGAACTTTACTGGCTGTACAAACCAGAAATCATCACACCAGACAGTTTCTATTTCTCTTCTTGCGCAGAGAAATTCCAGATTGAAAGAAATCTTTGTATTTCAAAATCTAATCCAAGATTTTCAACTTTGCCAGGCAAGTTTGAACAAGTCACTGCTTTTAGAAATACAAATGGAGAGGCACAGTGCTGGTGGAGGGAATCAAACCTTCCAATGAGAGCATCTCAGTTTAATTGATTCCATTACATGGTCTACTAACTTAGAAATCGACACACCCATTTGTCTGGAGTGACAAATTAATCTCTTCCAAGTGAGTGAAGAAGAATGGAATGAATTCCAAAAACTCCATACCCACGAGACGAATGTTAAAATACCTCTGCTGATATTCACATCCAGTGAAATGAATGTGAGTTTTTGTTTTGCTTCTGCAATATTAGCATCTGTGAGTGATGAGAAATGTTGTTTTTTTTTAAGTTGTGTACATGCTACGTGAGCAAATTACAGAGACAAAAAAATGTGCTATTTGGACAGAATATTTATATTTGTGTTTATGAAAGACAAGACAATATTGGAAACTCTTTCCCCGCACATGCAGGTGTCTAATGACCTCACAGCTATGCAATGAAAGCAATGGACATAAATAATCAGCGGTGACAGTTTTGTGTATGCGTTTTGTATTTATTTAACAGTCAGAGTCATCTTTTGTCTTTGAGTACACCTGTAACATTTCCGTAGAACTGACGGATGGTGTGTTTTTCAATAGTGCAGAAAACTGGAGACATATCTTCAAAGGATGATGTTTTGCTAATTAAGATGGAGCTTTCAGTGACCTCCCTGTGCACTCTTTAGTGAGAACACTTAAAGTCACATCCACCATAAGCTTCACTACTAGAAACATATAGGTGTCTACAGAGGCTGCCTGCAGAATACTTTTAAGGACTGGTGCTGTACTGCTCAATTCATGGCCACAACACAGCTAAATATGGCGTTGTACTCTACTGTTCCCTTTGCAAACAATTCAAATGTAAACATGCCCGTCCTTGGACAAAATGAATTAGAATTGTTCTGCCTAATTTACTTTGCAGTTATTTGTTTGAATGGCTACTTTTATATGCACACAATAATGCCATTATTACCAGTAATGTGAGCAAAGTATGAGCCTGATTAAGCCTTTGACGTGGTTTCATACTGTGACAGCACCCCCACCCCCTCCCCAATTAATGAAATCTTTTTTGTGATTGATGTATCATGTGTGTGTGTGTGCGCGTGTGTGTGTGTTGCTTTTTTTTTGTTCTTTTCAGTATGCTCAACTAAAAGCTTGAGGCAGTGGCAACCAAGAGACATAGACAAGATCTTATGTTATGTGCATCCTGCCTGGAGCTGTACTGCCTTTTGTACTGCCTTAGTTTTACACCTGGAACAGGATCTCTTAAAAAATGACAACCTTTCTGTTCCACGTGTGTTCTGGCATTAAAGGATATATATGGTGAGTCTATTTTTCTAACGATCAACAAATAAAAAACTTGTTAGTTCAAGTCTCACTTCCCTATCTTGTGGTAATAGTTTTATTTAATAATCCAAGCTTTTAAAAAGAGACCATGTCTTTGGTATTAAATTTTATCATGAAATGAACATCAGCCACACTAGTGAGAGGTCTGAAAGTTCTAGCTGAGTGAAGCTGATTAAGCACAGTGCTTTTCAGACAGTATTCTGCATCCTGTGTGAGTGCACACAATGCAGTCAGAGGACAACCACCATTAGACCTATTTCTCAGCAGTTCCTCTTAATCTTCCTACATGCACTTGGCTAATAGGGCCCCGTGGAGATCAAACACTGTGGTAGGGCTTCAAAAAATGATTCACAGACGAAGAAAGGCAGCACCAGACTGCAAAATGAGGCGTTCTCAGCTCCTCTGCATGCCTAATTGATCAATCAAATATTTTCAGGTGACCCAAAACACAGTGATCCATGTAAACCGACTTTCCATGACAAATACAGATGAGTACATGCAGTTGAGAGAATGCAAAGGTGATTATTTTCCTGCTGACAACTGTTCATGGTTCACTGTCGAGAGCATCGAGGACAGACAAACAAGGCAGGCTCAGAGAAGTGGAACTCTGGATACATACGAGGCTGATGCATATGCTAAACATGTGAGAAAGATACAGCCTTGTAGTGTGACGAGGAATGCCGAGAAACACCATGAAAGTGTTTCAATCTGACTGTTATGCTAGGGGGTGCATTGAAAGGGCTTCTTACAATCATTCTGTCACTTTTTTCCCAGAGTTTTGTTTGGAAAGATTTAAAGCTCGACTATCTCTGTCATCAAATGAAGCAAACTTGAGAATGTACAGGATGATGTCAAACACAAGCAGCTTTTCCAAAAGGAGAGAACATATTATCCTGAATTTACACAACAACCTCCTTTCTGATAACAACTGCTCATACTGCTGATTCAAATGTACTCTGAATCAGTTTTTAATATTTGAGTGGATACTGTTTGTTTATGAGTATTTCTTTTGTCCAGGCCTCATCTCACTGTAAAGCACATCCTTTTTTTTTTTTGCCTCTTTCGTTGCCATTATCACCTTAAAATGCTTTGCTGCAACTGTCATAATGCAACACTTTAATGCCCCCGCCTCCAGATTTCTGATTTTAAGTATAAAAAAAAAGAAATCATACCTTTTTTCATCATCAAAGTCACCGTCATGTTGTTTGTGGTCATCAGCGTTATCATCCTCGTAACAACATCAGCAAAAACACATAATGTTGTCCTTATTCAGAAGAGCCTATCTATCATTCAAGCTTGTAATGGAACTTCATTTGTATAATTTGTACAGTAAAGTTTATAAAAGTTTTCTACCCTTTCAAAAATGATTTAGTTTCTGCTGTTCAACTGAATGTCAAAGAAAAAAAAAATATTGCAGGCCTTGATATAAAGTTTGTGTTTTTTGTGCAGCATTTGGGTTTGTTCTACTGTTCATAAGAGGAAAATAAAAGTCAATAAAAAAATGTAAGTGATAAGTTCATGCTGTTTGTGTGACGTTTGCATCTGACATGTAAAAGTGTGAAATGTAACAGAGCACCTGCACTTAAGAATACCACTAAAGTTTTTGTCTTGTTTGCTCTGCAAAAATGGATTGATGGGAAAAGGAAAAAAAAGCAAACAGTGTGACTCATGTTAGGCCCCAAGACATCATTAATGTTGCTATTAATGCAGCTTATGTTGCACTGACATTAGAGTTAGAAAGCTCATTTATTATTCTCTTGATATTGACCAAGGAAGGCCAACTGAACCTATTTGATGCTATTTTATTATAGCTTGTGGCAGTAATTTGAAGGATTACACTCACTCACACACACACACACATGGCAATTTACAAGCTGAGTTATTAATAGTAGGTCTTGTTGAGTTCGTTAATCATCTTTTGAATTTTTACACCTAAGAGGCTGCCTTTTAAAAGCTGGTGTCCACGTTCAGAAGTCCTGATGGTCTATTTGTTCTTCCTCACCTACGGGATAGCCTTTCATTTATCGTAGGGATGCAAAGGGTTTATCTGCAAAGTATGTCAGTAT
>VOQK01027721.1:52569-71508 GCA_015052645.1 Benitochromis conjunctus
AACATGACACGAGCTCCCTGGTTAACTGCATAATGGAGCAAACTGACTTCTGTGTGGACAACACGATCAGTACCAAGACAATGTGATTTTTAGACTTTATCAGCCCTTCATCACCTGTAAAAGCTGCTAAATATGAAGAATTGAGCCTTCAGAAAGTCTGAGAGCATCCAGACTGAAAGTGATACAAAGACAAGACAAGGAGATTTTCAGGAGATGTGTCAGTACATGTGGCCATCATCATGGGAATACCACAGTGGATCTTACATTTCTGTTTCATCCTTGCACCTTGGACATATAAAATAATACATCACAATTCCTGTTTCTAGGGCTGTCAACAATGGATTGGAGACGTGCTAGTATTAAGAACTCCTGGACCACTTTGAAATATTTAACATTGCTTTGACTATGCTGGTGTATGTGCCATGGAGAGTATAATAAACTTTCAAAAGGTTTAGAAATTAAATTGATGAACAGGTCTTAAAAGGTTAAAACATGGTCTGTGTCTGTATGAACACTGATTAGCCACAATGTTTATACTGTGTAGGTCCTGAAGAACCAGTGTGACCCATTGGGGTATGGACATGAACCCTGGAGGAGACCTGATAGTTTTGGGTTGGGACCTCTGGGAATTATGTTTGATTCAAGGCATCGTTTCAATACATACGCAGATGGGGATCTGCTTATCAGTTTATAAAGCATCTTACTTCTTTTACAAGATATAAAATCAAAAGAAAATACACTTGCTGGCCACAGAACACTTTGCTAGATTAGAAAACAATTGTATCAGAAGCAAAATGCTGTGTGATTACATTGTGTGGTTTGCCTTAATCCCAGCAGCAGTAGGCTAATGGCAGTGCTAAACTCTCATTTACTGGTTTATTGCTTGTAAGATTTTTCATGTGTGCAGATATTAGCTGTGAGGGACATAACTGTGTAAAAATTAAAAGCTGAAACTTTGAAACTTTAAATCAGCCAATATCAGCAAGAAAAGTAAAGCTGTGAAGTATCTGATAAATATTTCTTTGTAATACCAGCGATATATTGTTTGGTTAGCGTAATCAATGTGTTCAAACTTGCAAATTGATGATGATTCATGTTGTAAATCATGACACAGTTCTCTGCTCTAAATAAGCTGCTTTTTAAGTTAAAAGTATAGATATTGGTACATGGTATCAGCAAAACTCACTGTGTCTTTACTTGGTATTGGACTGATGCCAAACCTTGCAGTATTGCGAATCACTAGTAAATAATTATGAAGCTATAAAAGAAAATGGTCTGAAAGTATCATAAAAATCACAGTGTTGGCCACACATTTTATGTAATGAAAAACAAGTTCCCATCCTTTTTGTAGGTGGTATTAAGTATAATCACTATTCTAATGAGTAATCGACACTTTGCAGACAGTTGTAGGCTAAATCCACATTATACCATTTTTAATGAAGAGCAGAGAAAAGATCTGTTCTGCAGCCTATAAATACCACTTAAATTAGCCTAAATCCTCAGAAACAGGCTTCTAATCATAGGCAACGTTAATAGATTAGATCTTTGAGGTTCCTGAAAAACTTCTGTGATCTTTTGTACCCTGCAGCATCACTGCGGGACCTTTGGACGGTGCCGATAATAAGGGTCTCCAGTTGGGTGTCCAGCTTCCAGGCAGTTCACAGACAGGTCCTCAGCAGCAAAACCAGCAGCTCCTCTTGACTCCAGCCAGCCTCCAACTCGCTCAGCTCCAGGCCCAGCTTACCCTCCATCGCCTGAAACTGGCTCAGGAAGGCAACACAGCTGCTGCCGCCACTGTTCTCAATCAGGTTCTCTCCAATGTCAACATGTCTCAGCCCTTGTTTAATCAGTTACGGACTTCAACTATGGTTGGAAGTCAACAGAGTGCCTTCCCCACGGGAGTGCTTGGTTTCCCCTCTTCAAATTCAGCCTTGGGAGCCTTGGTCAGTGGGGGATTCAACCAAAATCCAGGCAATGTGAGATTGAACCATCCTTGTGGAGGAGACGCGATGGGTCAACAGGGCACTGAGTATGGGAAAAAGTCTGGGTCGACTTACCCCTCTGACACTGACAGACGTCTTCAGTACAACTTATCTGGAGGGACATCTGCAGCATCAGCCACTGCTGGTAATGGGCTGTCCACAGTGATGAATACTCAGGCAAACAACATGACCAATGTTGGTCTTCAGCGAGATTTCTATAGGCAGGATATACAAGTACCACAAGCTGGGTTTAGTGAGCAAAAAATGAACGTTTTTAACTCCATGGGACATAAAGAGCAATGGCAAGGTCACACCAACCTGTCTCACACCGGTATGGTGGATGTGGTTTCTAATCCTCCCCCTGCGTGGACACCAGCTGGACAGCCGGTTCGGCCCAGGACTGAACTATATAACCCAGAGGAGCCAACCCCTGATCCGAAGTTAAACTGCAATAGTGCAGCAGTTTCCTCTTTTGGTTCAAGTGGCATGCAGGCTTTAGGACTCTACCACCGCCTGCATGGAAAAGACGAAGCTTTATCGTCAGGTACCAGGACACTTCAGCCTTATCAAGTCAGTGATTACCATGCTGTTACACCCACTCAGCTGCCACACCAGTGTAGCATTTGTGACAAGAAGGTCTACAACCTAAAGGTGAGCAAACTGATGAGTGTAAATCTTAGCACGTGACCATTATATGACTCTATGCAGTTGTATATCTGAAACGGGAACAGAACAAAGTTATTTTTCTTGAACTAAAACTGGAATTTGTGCGATGCCTGGAGGATTTTACAAAAATAAAACATGTCCTGACTTTCTGAATGAGCATTAAGCAGATATTTTAGGTTTAAGAATAGCTAATATACAGTAGTTAAGTATTTTTGTTTGATGGCCTCTAAGTCCATGACAGTGTCTCCTTAATTGATTTCAGCCATGAGGTCATACAAGGGGTATCCAAGAGCCACTAAGGGAGGGCGAGCATTGGGCTTCCTGTGTCTAAGCTGTTTGAGTCTACATGTTCAGACAGTGTTTATGTGTCTGTGTGTGTTTAGGACTGGGAACAGCATGTGAAGGGAAAACTACACCTCCAGAATCGAATGTTGTATGCAAATGACAGGTGAGTTATTTGCAATTCTAAAAATTCACTGCACGGAGCTTAAATTGGGCTATCATTGCAGACTTTCCTCTCCTATTACTTTAACTCTCATTGACAACTGAGGATGTTCAGTAAGCCTGTGTGTTGATGTGATTTGTTGTGATTTTTGTTTTGCTGAGTTTCAGACTACTGTAAGACATTTTTTATTCTATATTATTCTTATAGATGACTTCATTTCTTACCAGTGTTTTTTTTACACAGCTTTACAACAGTGTCGATCAATTCAGAGCAAACCTCTTTTAGTAGTTGGAAATATGTTAGTTTCCTTTTCCTTACTTCTTATGCAGCTGTCTTAATCTTTCCATGAATATGAGCTCTGTCATAAGATATGAGCGAGCAAGGCAGGGGAGAGGCAGCTAAAATCAGCCGTCTGTGATTGTTGCAGTTCAGCGGCGGTATCAGCTGGAGCGACTCACTATGCTGTCGGCAGGCCTTCTGATGGAGGTCTGAACCCCGCAGGAACGAACCCCATAGTCTGTTCTGCTGCGAGTCAAGGTAGGATAACCCACCACCAGCTATATATCTCCTTACATTAGCGCAAAGTGTAAACATCACTCTTAACTCCTGCTGTAAGAGTGAAATTTTCCTCATCACTTGATTATGAGAAACCGGGTATTTTAAGCACATGAGGCAGCATGTTTTTTTTATAGTTGAACACTTCTTATTTTAACACACTGACTTTTTACATGCTAGAGTAGCAGTAAACACAACAAAGCCGAAGACTTCTATTCACTGCTTTTCTGACTAACTCTCTTGATCCTATTATATACGCTTCATGCATTCACTTATGTATAATTACTAACTACAAACTGCCAACAAGCCCATACAGCATTAAACAATATTTGTGCCTAATTGCCTAACACAATTTTTATTGGATGAGTAATCTGTTAGAAGATCTCGGTCTCAGTATTGAATTCCCATTGCTTGGAAGGGTGGTGAAGAAATGTCTTTAAATAAAATGGAAACAATGTGTTTTGAGCTACCCAAGACTGGGTAGCTGTTTGAAGTATGCTAGTACCGTGTGCCATTTTCCAATAGTTCTGATGTCATTCCATCATAATTACAGCTCCTATGGCACATTCAACCGATTTTAAATTTAGACAATCTTCTCTTAAGTTTTAAATAAATCTGAACCTAACATTTGGATATCTATTATGGAACATCCTGCACTGAAGATTAAACCATCTGGTTTAAATAGTAATAGAGCTAAAATCCAAGTGATTGGATGGTCCCTTATGAGCAAGTATTTTACAACAATGGGAAGGAGGAGCTCCCTTGTAACAAAAAGAGGCCTCTGGCAAAACCAAGCTCAGGGAAGTTCAGCCATCTGCTGCAATTGGCTGGTGCATGAGGGGAAAGAGACAAGAAAACATAATCACCACTAGTGAGCTAGGACAAATGCCTGCATGATTCTCATATCGGCCAAAATGGCAGAAATCTGTTTAATCAGACACCATGTGAACCTTGTAGTACGGAGGAAACGGCAAAATGAGGACTCCAATCTGACTCAGCAAACGTTTGCATTCTCAGCTGCATCTCCATCTGGTAATATCCATAAAGCTACAGGGCTTGTGTGAAAATGGGTTATTCGTATGAAACTGCAACTACATCTGCATCACAGTGGAGCATCATTACTTTTTTCCAGATGTTTCTCAAGAGTGACGAGTTGAGCAAAGCCTTTTCTTTCAGCTAGGTGTTGGTTGGAAAAGAAAAAAAAAGCAACAATAAAAAAAATATTAAAAATCTTGAATCAAACATTTAACAGTTTGAAAGTTTACTTTACTAAAGCAAAGTTCTTCCCTCGCACTGGGTTTACTGTTTCAGAACAGTTGTAAGTTCCCATTTCAAATTGTTTCCACAGATGTATCCTCAGGAGCCAGCATGTCATACTTGCCAGCTACAGCCATGAAGACTTACCCCACGCCAGACACAGGATTTGCCTCACACCAGCCAGAGTCAAAGGTCAGACAAATGTTTGGGTTTTTTTGGATTGGATACATGGTTCTTCGTTAGAGTTTGCCCAGAGCACATAAATCAAACATAGGAAAGAATGCTAGTGACAAAGAAGCAGCTGAAATTCTTGATTGTTCACTCCCTATAAAAAAAAAATTATATATTATGGTTCAAATTAGATTTTTTTAATCATCTTTCCAGGGTACAAGGGCTCTTGTACATTTTAGATGATCTCTTCATTTAGTTTTTCTGAGCAATTATTCTGCTACATTTCTTTCATTTGACATCTAAACATCAAGAAAGAGTGAATATGTAAAAATCAACACTGAATATGTGCCGCTTAATTAATGGATCACCTTGGTTTCATGTTAGCTCTCTCCCACTGAGCTTTAATAGTTAGAGCACGACTTCCAAATGTATCAAACGCATGAATTACAAAAGTTCTAGTTTTAAAGAGCACAACAGCAATAAAGTCAGGGAACATTTATCCAGATTTACTCAAGAATATATTTATATTTTATGAATAAGGGATTTTTTGTAATTACTTGAACATTTTTTTCTTTTACTTCTGTTTTTGTTTTCTGGTTATGCCCCCTAATTTGTAAAGACACTTAGATTTAACGACCAAATGGGTTACCAAATGTGTTGCGAAAACTTATCCTCATTTTTAAAAGTATAGATGAAGGATAGATGTCCTAACTGTGGTCCTGCAGTGAGTTTGCCTGACTTAAAGAGTCTGTGTTTGACTGGGGTTGAAAAAACAGCAGCTGTTGATAGGCGTCCATCATGAAGGCAGGTCTCTTGAAAAGCACAGTGCAGATGATGAGTGAAGAGAAAGGACACCAAAATTAGATCCAGCAGACCTTCCGAAAGCCTACACTTATGTCTAGCATGCAGCTTTCAACAGTCTGCATGAACACACGCCCAGTGCAGGGCCACATACATTCGATATGTGTTAATATGATTACACAAACACACAATACAGACTCGTTCAGTCTATACTTTATTTTAGCTTCAGTTTTTCCTAATGTATAAAGCATGCCATACAACTTCTTAGATTATAATTCCGCACTTTCTATAATTTCTCTTAAATTTTGAAGTTAAAGTAGTTTTGAAAATACATCATCAGACACTTTTCGGTTTATTAGCTGTATCGTTAACCCTTTAAAGTCTCAATCATTAATAATAATTACAAGAAAAGTGTTTTTTTAAATATATTTTTTATTTATTAAACCTTCTGACAAAAAATTGAATATTAATTGCCACAGTCTGGCTGCAAAGTTGACTGTGTGGAGTGAAGAGGAGGACCCAAATGCAGACACGCAAAACAAAACTCAAGCGTAACAAAAACGAGCCATTTATTAAGGCTGGCAAGTACAATACGAACAAAGGGCAAGGGCGAAAACTAAACCTAAACTGGGTGAACTAAGTCTAGACATAAAAAATCTATGGAACATGAACAAGAACATAGAAACCTGACATGAATTCAAAACTCTGGCGACATGACGTGGAAACAAGGCAGGATAACAGACGATTGGTCAAGGAATGAATGAATGAATGAATGAAAATACAGACTAAATACACAGGAGGTGATCAGGGGAAGTGGAAACACATGGGGAAACAGCTGATATGAATTAACATAATGACGCCACAGGGGAAGTGAACCTAGACACACTGAACATGGAAACTGACTCTTCACAATTGAACAAGAAACACAATGAGACAAAGGCATGACAACACGAGCTTGACAACATGGGACGCGCAGACATGAAATATGTCAGATTAAGACACGCAGACTCAACATGACGAACCGACGAGGGTGACTTAAACACGGGGCGATGGCACAAAGGGATCTAAGAAACAATGAACTATAACAGCAACCTAGGCATAATAGAAATGACCTCAGATAACCTAATGAACATAAACCATAAACATTAAAATATATTAAAACTCAATGACCCAGGATCGTGACATTAATCAGCTATATGAATTTTAATTTGTGACAAATTCAAAGACAAGACAGGCTGATCCAGAGATGGATGCCTTAGTGTTTAAGCTAGATTCCTTTTCCTCTTCGCCGCTTCTTTGATGTGTGTGACTCTATTTTTTTTTTTATCAGCCATTTGTTTTTTTCTTTGTTGCCAGGGTAACTGTATAACAGAAGGCTGAAGTTAGCGACGGAACAAGCCGTGTGTGCCTTTGGTTGGTTATTGACAAAGGATTTTATTTTATTAGCGTGGAAGTATTTATAGGGTGTGCTACATGAGCTAATGTTGGTGGCAATAAACACACACCTGTCCAAGCCTAACATGTGAGGTTTTATTGTTTTTAAAGCCCTGTGAGAGCCCAGGGATCACACAAATGCACACACACATACAAGTTTTGATATTCTTGGCAGTTTTTAGTGTAACGGCAATTTAGTTGTTACATGTGCGCCGAAAAAATAAAACAATAAAATAAACTGTTGATCTTAATTTCACTAGTTAACTGAAACTAAACTCAATAAAAACAATTTTGTAGGGGTTGCAGTTAACTGAAATAAAAATAAAAACTGCACTTTAGTAAGTGAATAAAGTTCATTTTCACAGACAAGAAGTCACAAAACAAAAATGCAGAAGTGCTGCAATATAAAAATAAATAAGAAAATTAAGTATTGTAATGAATATAAAATCAAGGTAAGACACAGATAAAGTAAACAGGCAGCTTAAAAGAGACTTAAAATCAATAAAACCCTCCAATAAAATAAAATAAAAAACTCCTTTTTAAGAATCCACAGAGTCGGCCAAGTGTACCTGTAGATGGAGACCGTTCCGAAGTTCTGGTGTCAAAGACTGAAAGGCTCTGACCCCCTCTTCTTTGATCTTGCACACGAAACAGCTAGCAACCTCTGAGCCTGTGACCGAAGACTACAAGCATCAGTGTGTTTAATAAGGAGCTGGGATAAATCGTCTGGAGCCTGCTCAGTTAGTGCTTTGTATCCAAGTAATCGAAGTGCAATAACACAAATCCACAAACAATTTTCTCAGAGTCAGTGGCCTTTAGATGTGGTCTTGTAATACCTATTCTATTATTACATGAGACATCTGACAAAAACTGTCCATATTAAGACGAGAACTGTAATAAAAACTAAACATTTAGAAGTAGGAAAAATTAAGCTGATATGGTCGCGTTAAAAGCAAACAGGATTTAAACTGAAATGTAAGTAAAGTTTAACTGAAACTGAAAAATAAAAACTACAATAACTCAGATTACCAGATTACAAGGGAAAAAAAACTGTTACCAGTATAAAGATGAAAGCTACTTTTAGCTGCTCTATATTCAAAAGGGGTTGCAGGTAGCGCTAAATGTTTGATTTGGCACATTTTCACCAATGACCCTCCAGGCACAGCCCCCTCCAAGGCTCAAACCAGGGATCGTTTTGCTCGTTAGGGAACTCGTAAACCACTACACTATGAAGACGCTCCAACCTCTACAACAATGCTAGCGTATGTTCGCCTGGGTTCATACATACATTAGAAACATGCACAACTTTTGTTCTTCTGCACTGCAGTGTCAGCTGTCCAGCCTGAAGTAACACAGTAGCTTCTTTTGACAGAACTCGAACAGAGATAAACACAGGATTACAGCTAACTGCTGTGTGGAGCACAGACCTAAAGACCCCAGGGTCACACCCCCCAGGCAGCAGTGTTAAGTTTCAGACTGGTGAGAGACGGGTAAAGTGATCTGAGAAATCGGCTTGTGAGCACTCTGTGTAGGAACGTGGGGAGAAACTGTGAAACCAAACTGACCATCTCCTGGATCTTCCAGCATGAACCCTGATTTGTACAAATAAGCAGACGTATCCTCAGAAGAGATTCCACCGCAATTTATTGAACAATTTACAAAGCTATATTTTTTGGACTCTTTCCTTCGGCTGAATTGTAAGAAACTGTAAGGAACTCACAAAGGTTTAATTAAACTGTTTCAATCAGGGTTGATTGCCAGTTTCAGTTAGAAGATCATTTGGAGTTTCGACCGTGACTGTAAATACTTCCAGTCCTGTTCTTTGTGTATTTGTGATTTTTAATTGTTGATAATTAAGTTTTAGTGAACACTGAACATTACCAAACGTCTTCTGCCTTTATGTTGTTCCCGTTTCTGTTGCGAAATAAACCACATTAAGGAGGTCCAGGCTGTGTGTAAAGTGTCTCCTTGTGAGTGGTCAATGACACAGCATAACGCTGCACTTCTGGTTTGCGGTCCGCAGAAACCAAAACAGAAACGGCTACTGTTCAAAGCCTGAGCCAACCTTGAAAGTGATCTTAATGCTGTGGTCAAACTGTCTGGCCTATCAGACACAGGCCTGACTTTTACAGGTCACACATTTGTGACTAAAGCAAGCAGCGACTGAGCCTCTTGTTCTCACTAATATTCCAAGGACATAAACAGCCTATTCCTGGATCTGTTTATTGAGCCCATCCTGAATTGACCTTTATGTGTTCTGGTGGTAGAACTGGCATGAGGCTGTTAATAGAATTATCACAGTTGCATCTGAAGTTGTTAATGTCACTATGCTGGCCAGAAACTATTAAGTTATAATAACTTTTTAAAAAATTAGCATTATCAAATGCTAATTTGATAATGCTAATTTTTGGATTAGCATTATCAGCCCAAACGCAACAAAAACATGTTGTGTTTGGGCTGTTTGTGTATGCACAGAATATGCACCAAACTGACACGTAAATTTTAAAGGTTAACTTCTTATGAAGAAATTTATAAACTCTAGACTCAAGTAAAGTCTATGTTATTGTTGGGCTTTCCTTGGTCAAAATTCTAAGAATAAAAGTAAAGATGCTCCAGGTCGAATCAAGACCCCGGTCTGGCCAACACATGGAACTGTCTGTCAGGTTTGTCAACCAGAGACGCAGAGAGCGGAGGAGGGGTGCTGGAGAAATTGCAGTTGCAGCACAATGGTTGCAGAAATAAGACTCCGTGATATAACAAGTTGAATTTATAACCGCTTTCTGCAGTGATGTCAAAGGAACATGAGGTGTCAAACGGCATGTCAACCAGCTAGTCTGATGATGAATATAGCGCTTTGTATTTGCAAGATACGATACGCAGTAGATGGACCACTAAAAGAAGGTTCACTCTTCTCCACCACAGTAAAGAAGGTCCGTAAGAGTTGCAGGTATCTGAATGATCAATTACAATATCCCTTATGTGGTTTTAATACTAAAGTGCTATAAAACTCTATTTGACCAGTTTATCAAACAGTAAGTATGTGAGAATTACTGAGTGGAAGCTAAAGGTAGCACTTCATCAGGCTCTATCATGAGAAAAACTAAGGTTCAGCATACCCTGTGATATCACATTGGCCACACGCAGAGGACAAAAACATACATCCTCCTTTTCCAGCTGTGTACCAGAGAGAGCTCGTTCTCACAGCCCTATCAGCCACTCTCTAAGTCCTTATCCCAACAGCCCCAGTTTTACATCATGCAGCCCAGAGCACCCAAGGGGCACCATGCAGGGGTCCAGAGAGGCTCTGATGGCCTTCATCCCCACCGACGCTCTTGGGAGTGGTCGTCACATTTAAGAAGGAGTGAGGATGAAAGGGAGAGGGATGATCCATGAAGGAATGGGGGCAGCGTGGATGATGATTGACCTAATGCTGGACAGTCAGTATATATGCTGAAATTACACCAGATGATCGACATAAAGGATTAGATTTATAATGGCATAGGATTTTATGGCATCTAAAGACAAACCAAATACTATAACCTCATCTGTATTGTTCCTGCAGTCTAGTTTCTAGTGTTTTTCCATGAAAAAAGAATGTATTGTGCCTCTGTATTACCCCCTCTCAGTTCAGATTTAAAAAAGGAATTACAAGTGGGTGCTGAGCACCGCAGGTCACAATGCTTGACAGCCTGGAGAGATTTGTGTCAAATGTCTGGACCTAGTAAACTGACATGTCTCTAATGCCTAAAAACATAACAACATTTCATTTTTACTGCTGGATTGCTCCCAAGGAGCTGTTAATAAATGCGCTGAGGTAGACTGTATCAACGAGAGACATTTACACATTGTATGTTTGTTAGTGTTGCAGTCTCTGACTCATTTTAAACAGGATGCATAATTTTCATATACAGCAGAGATTGACACAGTTTTGAAGATATGCTTTTGTTTTCAACCAAAATTAGATGATAAGATCGATAACAATTCCTAAGCCTAGCTTCACACAATTCCTGAAGGAAGGGAGAAACTTCTTGCTAAGATTTGTGAAAAGGCAAATTGAAAATTCTCCCTCAAATCTGTGAAATGTCACGTGATATCTTTTATATTTACCTTCGAGACACTGGGTAACTGAATTCCATGGCTGACACCTGTTATTAGTGGCCCAATTCAGCATTTGGGAAGTTGTGTGCTCATTGTGGGACACACTAAAGTTGACAAATAAACAGTTCTCTGTATCCTGGTCATGGTGTTACAAGTGCTGTAAATAAGATAACGCTATTTAAAAGTTTGAAGATCTAAATAAAGATAAGATAAAGTATTTAAAGTTGCTCAAAGATTGCATTTTTTATATTCACAGCCATTTCCTATCAGAAAGACCTCCGTCGGTCGAGTCGTCCACATATGCAACCTCCCTGAGGGCAGCTGCACAGAGACTGATGTCATCAACCTGGGAATACCATTTGGCAAAGTTACCAATTACATTCTCATGCGGTCAACACATCAGGTAAAACACAATGATTATTTATCAGTGAATAGTGACTTGTTGTTCGTCGTTTTTCAGAAAGTGTTTAGGTCTCAATTACATATCTATATAAAAAGTAAATTATACTTTTGGCCATCACTCATTCAGATCAATAAATGATTTGCTTACATTAACATAAAAAGGTAGCCTCTGTGCTTAAAATGTGCACCATGCAGGATACATGGTTACAGTTTTCTTTATTTTAGCATTTATTGATGCGCTATTGCAGCTCCTTGTCAGACATACAGTTGACCGATGGGGTTTTAATACCAGTGGTGGTGCTTAATTAATTACACCCCAAACTTAACTTTAAAATCTATGAAGCATCTTGCTATGTTTGCACAGATTTCTGTAGTGGTTACCTCCAGAAAAGTTGTGGCTTAGATGATCACCTTTATATGGAACACGTGTAAAACGCAAATGATCTTTTTTTTCTTTTTTATTATCTGCATCGTCTTTTCTGCCGTGGCTGTTATACGATACCAAACACTTTGTCATAACTTACTGGCTGTTTAACTACCAGCACTTGACAGCTCACTTAGGTTCCAGAGTTTCATTTAACAGACCTGCAACATTCATATCACCCCTATCAAATTTAAAGCATTCACTCTAAAATCACTGTATTAGCTGCACAGACTAAAGAAAATGTTGCAGTGAATTATAACGTCCATGAAATATGATACTCGAGGATGATGATTTTCAGATTTTCTTCCATCCACTCTGTCATCTGAAATGTAAAATATATGTTTGAGAAGATTAGCCCTGAAATAAAGAACCTCTCGTAAAAGGGTTGATGTTTATTGTAACTTTCTAACATTTTATCCCCCCATCAGGCCTTTCTAGAGATGGCATATGTTGAGGCAGCTCATGCCATGGTTCAGTACTACCAACTTACTCCAGCTATGATTAACAACCAAAAACTTCTAATACGAATGTCTAAGAGGTACAAGGAGCTGCAACTCAAGGTAAAACTAAAGAGCATAACAAAAATAAAATCAGTTATACACTATGTTGGGCATTTACTAAATCCAAAAGTCTTTTTCATTTAGAAACCAGGTAAAGATGTCCAATCGATCATCCAGGATATTACCTCACAGCGGGAAAGGGATGAGATGCAACAACATGAGCAGTAAGGAAACTCAAATGTTTCTTTTCATGCAGCAGATTTCTTTGAGTTCCTAATGGATAGAATGAAGTGTCTAAAGTGTACATCTTCTTTTTCCAGCTTTGTACCAGAGAGAGCACGTTCTCGCAGCCCTATCAGCCACTCTCTAAGTCCTCATTCCCACAGCCCCAGTTTTACATCATGCAGCTCAGCCCATAGCCCCCAAGGGCCCCCGTGCAGGGGTCCAGAGAGATGCTCGGATGGCATGGGCCCCCACCGGAGCTCTTGGGAGTGGTCGCCACACTTAAGAAGGGGTGAGGACGAAAGAGAGAGGGATGATCTGTGGAGGAATGGGGGCAGCGTGGATGATCGACCTAATGGTGGACGGGCACCTGACCGTCGAAAGACCTACCAAAAATCGTTAGATCATCATAGTTTCAGATCTACAGATGAGCGAGGAGGTGGAGGAGAAGGGATGAGGGGCAGCAGAGACTGGCACCCACGAGGCAGCCCTCAAGGCTCATCCTTCAATTCGTACAGGAACGTCGACGATGATTTCTACAAGGAACAAGTGTACAAGTCGGACAAGCCGCTCAGACCTCCATACCAGCGACATGATACAAAGCCAAAGAGGAGGGATGGTGATGACTACCACTCGAGGTCCAGGCCTTCAGAATTTGAGATGGCTGATCAGACACTTCGCAGAACACCTGAAAATAAGAGGCAGAGTTCACCAGGCAGGGGCAGGAGTAAAAAGACAAGCAGGAGCTACACGGCTGCGGAGAAAAAAGAGAGAGAAAATACTACTGAAAATACTGTGAGTAACTCCTGTAAATGTACATTGTTATTATAGCCCCACTTTACAGCTGCCAAATATTTCTTGTAACTAAGACATTTCATTTTTCAGGACCACCAGTCAAATGAAAAATCACTTTCACCTCAGCGAGTCACTAAGACAAAAGAAACTTCTGAATGTGGTAAAGACAGGGACACTGTAAGTAAACATGATGTTTATGACACCTTTTAAGCTCTGGTTGTAGCTAGGAGCTGGAAGTAGTGAATTAAAAACAATTTTCTTGACCCATTTTCTTAGGTGAAGGATCGGGAAAGTTGTGATGACACAGATGAAGAGTGTTGGTATCCTAAGAACATGGAGGAACTGGTCACTGTAGATGAAGTGGGAGGAGAAGATGATTCCATTATTGAGCCAGACCTTTCTGAGCTGGAAGAGTTCGCATCCTGCCCCAAAGACTCAGCAGGAGAGCCATTAGTAGAAGAGTCTATATTGCCATCTTCCTCATCCTTGGAGGTGCAGCCAACATCTAACGAGAAATCTCCAGAGCCTGAAAAGTCTTGTGGGGATGCTGGAGACCAGGCAGCAACAACTCTAACTGAGAAACAAGAGGAGGTTACGACTTCAGCCAAAGTGGAAGACCGGAAAACAGATCCAGTGCCTTCTGAGTCACCAGTTGCTAACCTTAGTGAATTCCCCAGTGAGGAGTTCAAAGCTGCATTGAAGGAGACATGCTTAGAAGGTAGTGAAGAAGCCAACAATGGGCCACCAGGAAAGACAATGGAAAATCACATTTGTGTATTAGAGGACAGCAAGACCGTAGAAGTAGGACAGGTCATGGAAGTAGTCAATAACGGAGTGCAACACAAGGATGATGTTCCTAAAAAAGGTACTGCTTACAAGAGAACTTTAATGTTCATTAAAAAATAAGTGTAGAGTCTTAAGCTTATTTTTTAAACTTATACAAATCCCCTTTTAGAAATTGTGTTAATAATTTGTTGGACAAAAGCTTCTAATTAGTGTGAGACCTGTACCTCATTAGGATAAGTCAACCAAATTATCTCCAATGACAGTGCAGGTTATAAATGTAATTAGAGCTACGTGATGGATAAGCTGAGAAGATTCTTTCTACAGTGTCTTATTTAGTTCTCTAAACCCAGATACAAAAAATAACAACAAATAAGTACGTTTCGTTCTCATAACTCATGTGCCTTTCATAGACTTTGAGGCCTGCTCACCATCTCGTGAACAAGATAGAGCTGTCAGTGAACACGGCATTCCTTTGGGTAAGCATAACACGTTTTGTTACCATGACTGTTGTACTAATGAAATGACTGAGAGAGAGTGGTTCTCGTTTTTTCCAACCATTCGGAATAAAGTCCACAACCTGAAAAAGTTTTTATTTAGTTTAAACAGGTCACACGTAAGAAGTCTAGACTAGACTAGAAAAAAGGTATTATTTTTTACTTTGATACTGCAATAACTTAGCGGGTCATCTACCCAGACATCCGGTCTTCTACTGGTGACTTTTTATGAGAATCTGCTGCTCGGATAAAACACAGCAGGGTACAGTCAGCTTCAGATGCATATGTGCTACTGGAAATACTTTAGGTTTAGGTTAGGGAGTCTGCACAGAGCATGCAGGACATAGCATTTTGTACTGTTGAGCTGGCAATTTAAAAATTGTTTACCATCAGATTTCATTGCATTGGAAATTCACAAGCTCACACACACCTCCTCTGGGTTAACGAGTTTGTTAAGAATGAATAAGCTCACTCTGATCAATTGCACAATTGGTTGTATGTTAGAGGCCAGTTAACACCTGTATATGTATTTAAACGTATATCCTGATGGTCAGCGTATAAGGTCTGAAACAAAGCAGCGTGCTTAAAACCTGCTTATCGCGGCTATTTTTAATCATTATCGTGGACAAAAGCTGAGGGAGTCTTGAGCCCATAGTCTTAGTCCCAAAGATAAAGTATTATCTTGTTCACCATTACTAAGGGCACTGACAATCTGTTGCATTAGCACTCTAATTGACTGGAACTTCTTGGCCACTTGCTGGCCTATTTCTGTGAGCAGGTTGTGAAATGCACCCCTGAGGCATGAGTATTTATATTATCATTAGAGCTAGAATGACGCAGCCAAGCACATGGCCAGTTTTCAGCCTGCGGTGCAGTGACTTACTGTACGTAAGCCCTGGAGTGGCACAACAACAACAGAGCTCAGTGCAGAGTGCACACATGGAAGCATTGTGCAGCTATTTCTGTTGCATGTGCGTCCAGAAAAAAGTTTGTGCATTAATACCAGTGGAATACTGATAAGTCTTCTGACTGTTTCCATCTTGTTCTTTTTTTTTTTACCAGCCTGAAAGTGAAAATAGGTGTGTGCGGTGGATGTATTCGGTTTTGCTCCTGTTAGTCTCCAGCTTTTAAATTTTGTTTTTTAAGGCTTTTTCTTATGTGTAATAAATGTGAATGCGGGACCATTGTCAGAAATAAATTTACAAAGGTTTTTGAGTCACTGTCATGTAAAAACTCAGTTTAAATATGTAACAAACCCTCAAACAAAGATTTAGAACATTCTTAATACATTTAAGCTTTTAGTTATTTAACAGCACAGTGTCATTGCAGTTTTGTTTTATTTATGTCCAGCACTCGTTTTATTCCTGCTAAACACTTTTTTTTATCTGATTGTGGTTGTTTAGGATATAAATAATTCTTAAGAGCTTAAAAAGAAGGCGACTGGACTTCTTTTGAAGTCCAGAACTGAAGAAGCCTCGTGAATGAGAGGTGAAACATTGCCAAAAACCTTAAAGAAGTCCAGTCGCCTTCTCTGCAAGCTCTTAAGACTACCATGACCTGGATGACTGAGAACCTACACAGAGATGTTATACATAATTAATCTTGCTATTAAAAATAGGGATTTGGCGTGTCCTCGAGTCTGAAATGAATGCAGTGGGCATGGTGTAAGAACTCACTGCCAGCAGCGTGGTGCAATTCCATCACAGTATGATCCTTTTTATTATTAGATAATATAATCCCCTTCTTTCAAATGAATTTAACAGTACAAAATCAGATTGGGATTTTATTACATTACCCTATGGAAATCTATCATCAAATGTCCAGGAGCGTTATATTGGACATTAAACAGCTGTTACTTTGCCAGCTCCATTCAGTGTGCGTGATGTCTGATTGTGCTCGTGTGCGAATAGCTCGGGTAATTGTCCGATAGAGTCAGAACAAATGAGTACATGTCATGTGTCCTGCTCCATACACTTGATCCATTTGCTCCCTCAGCTAAACCAAACAACCTGAGTCCCCTGCCACTGTTCGTGTTTGAAAACTACTACGGTTTCTGGGTTTTGTTGTTTTACGAGACATTTTGCAATGAGAGTGCAAAGTTCCGTAAACCCACTGAGTTCATATATTTTAGGATGTATTTGTTTACAACTGGCAGATAACGCCTTTGTTTTCCCTCAGCTGCAGCCCTTCTGGTCAGACTGGGAAAAATAGAACAAATAATAGAAAGCAGAAAAAAACAAACACGTATGGACAGAATACATTTGGAATAAAAGACGATACATTTCAAAACCTTGTGTTGTCAGAATAACGAATACGATGTATTTTCTATGGATAAAAAGAAAAGAAATGGTGAGGGAGACTATCAGTTGAGAGATGTCCGTACAGGAAAAATAAATTTACAATTAAAGTTAGTTTAAAGTTAGTTTGGTATCAGGGGAGAGAGAAAAAAATGTGTAATCTGAGACCAGCAGCATAATGGTTTCAGTCAGCCGGAAAACCCAAGAGCCAGTCCCAGTAGAGAAGTTAATTTACGTTTGATGACTGACCTTCTATAATTTTTTTAAAATAATTATCTATCCATAATGTATGCAGGTTATTGAGTATAATGACTCAAAATAGTGGGATTGATTGTGATTCTGGATCAATGTTAAACTTATTTTAATTATTTTAATGAAAAAAAAAGGACGTGCAAATTGTGAGTCCCCTCTTTTGTCAGGGATTAACTTTTAATTCGTGTTTTCGCTCTCTGATAGGAGTGGAGTTTGTTGTGCCGAGAGCCGGCTTCTACTGTAAACTCTGCGGACTTTTCTACACCAGTGAGGAAACTGCAAAGACCACTCACTGCCGCAGCACGGTCCACTACAGGAACCTACAGGTACAAACTGCACGGCGGCACACGCCTCCTTTCTTTTATTCAGTCTTTGATCATTTGATTATATGAACACATCAAACCTTTATGGTGGGAGATGTATCTGACATAAACGCATGTGTGCTGGCATTCCCGCCTGCCCGTATAAAGTTGATCTGTGTGACGCACGCTCCTTACTGAGGGATTCATTAGCCCACATCAACTGTGGCCTAACGAAAGATTACACCAGCTGTTTTCAGCCTAGAGAGTAATCTCTTTGTTCCACATTCAGCACGTGCATATTATATTAATTTGCCTTGCCTTTCTTCACGAGGATGAAACTTACTTTTCATTTTTTTTAACAGTATGATTCTGTTCTCCAAACAGAATCGCAACGATGAAAATGAATGATCTTCATGTTTTAATTTAGCTCTAACCCCACTGCAGAGGCTGTGTTACCTATTAATCTGCTGGGCAAATCATTCATTAACTCCTGCAGCTACATTATTTGAAATAATCTCTTTGAAAAACTCTTTGACTCCATTGCTCTCAGAAAGATGTTCTTGACAAAATTAAGTTTGGCAGATATAACAGATATTAAATAATCAGATAGCACGAAGCCACTTTTGCCAATAAATAACTCTAAGTATTGCTTATTGAGAGAAAGTTTACTAATCCGAGTTCCTGAAATGTGAGGATTTACTTTTCCAAAGGGCGTTAGTGGCTTGACAAATCGTTTAACCCATTTTCCAAGTTTTCATTTCATAATAGCTCAAATTGAAATGAAAAAAACAACGTTTTAACAAAATCAACGGATTGTAATCGTAATTAATCGAACATAAATATACAGCTTGATTTCACGTCCTAACGCACGCACATACACCACAAACATAGGCATTGCATGTAAACTTGCGACTGTATTAGGTTTCCCGTTATTGGCCAGTCAGCACCGACCCATCTTACATTTCCCTCGTCCTTTGCAGCACAGCTGAAGCGAGGTCGGGGAGCGTGTTTCCTTCACATTTGATGCATTACATTCCAAGGAGGAAAAAAAAAAAC
>VOQK01027722.1:0-12362 GCA_015052645.1 Benitochromis conjunctus
AACGGGGCTCTAACGTAGGCTCCATGGCTGGTTTAACCCTTCATTACAACACAGGGCTCTGAATCTAAAAGAACTCAGTTGACTCAAGCTACTCTGCAGAGATGACGGGGGAAAGGCAAATAATCTGAACGTGAAAAAAAACTAAACAAAAAATAAAAAGGTTCCAAAAAAGTCAGTAAAACAATTTTTAGATTCTCATCTATCACAACAGGGAGTGGAATCTTACAGCAGAGCCATGAGCTCGGCATTACTAAATCACTACAACACTAGTGCTGGGTGACACCACAAGTTTTGGCGCTACCAAGTAAATACAGGGCCAGTATTGCCGATACCAATACCGACACTTTTAAACGTTATGTATGGGAGAGCAGCGTGTCATGATTTATGAGATGACTTATTATTAATTTGCCAATTCTGAACACATTTTCATGGCAACTAAATCACTCACAATTTTTACTTTCCACAATAATTAACTAACACCCCTTTCAACCATTCAACTGGGTTTTTCTGGAGATCTGGCAGGTAAATGTGCCTGTCTCTAAAGCACTTGGGGTCCACATCTACTAAAATAAAATACACGTGACAATCAACAAAAAAGTGCTTCTTAGTTTGTTCAGCTTTTTTCTTTATTTTTGTAATCCTAGTAATTCCTCCACTAGGATTACAAAAATTGTGTCAAAAGAAAGCTAAGCGCTACAAACTAAAAATTTAATATCAAACATCAGATTATAATCAATAAAAAAAAAAAAAAAACAAAACAAGAATGTTAGATAAACAGACCACAGGATAATGCCCCCGCTGTCAATTTACCAGTCAATATACATTTTCACCCTCACCTATGGCTACGACCAAAAGAAGGAGGTCGTGGATACAAGCGGTGGGAAAAGTTTCTTTCACAGGGGGGCTGGACTCTCGCTTAGCGATAGGGTGAGGAGCTTGGTCATTTAAAAAGGACTTGGAGTAGAGCCACTGCTCCTCCACATCTAAAGAAGCCAGCTGACGTGGTTCGGATGCTTCCCGGACGCCTCCTAGTTCAAGGTGTTTCAGGGACAAGACCTCAGGGCAGACCCACTACTCACTGGAGAGATTACATCACTCAGCTGGCTTTGAAGGAGCAGGAAAAGGTGGCCAGGGTGAGGGATGTCTGGACGTCTCTGCTTAGACTGCTACCCCCTGCAACCCAAACCTGGATAAGCAGTCGGAAATGGATGGATGTTTCGTCCTGTTTTATTTTGATAGTCATCTGTCTGTGCCTCGTATTCACTTTTACAGTACTTCCTCTCCTTGTTGTTTTAATTTGTTTCAGCTGTGTCCCATTACCCTCCTGTGTCCACTTACCTTGATTATCTCACGTGTGAGTTTCTGTGACCTTTTAAGACATGCAACACCACGCTGAAGTGGGAGAGCTGTGGGGTTTAGAAAATAATGAAATATTTCTGAGATTCTCACCTTTCTTCCTTCTCCTTTTCACTCACACTGAAGCCAGTAGTGTTAGAATTAACTCTATAACAGTTAACAACTACAGTAATGGTGTGACAGCATCAACTGAATGTGGAGCTGTTAGCAACTCTCATCTCCTCTTTGTGGCAGAGTAATTGTATTATTAAGCGAAGACCTCTGGCACTGAACGCTCCGCTGCGTCCTATCATTGAAAAATGGATGACGTGTCAAAAGAGAGTCAGTGGTATATTCTGACCCTGGAGGCTAACATAAGACCACAAAAGGGTCTTTGGCGAAGATAACTCTAAATAGGGTCATAAATCAGGGTCTTAGCTCAACAAGATCAGCACATGCTGTAGTTATCAAATCCTAAAGATCCTCAAGCAGAGAAACACAGTCTTAAAATGTCTTTCAAAGACAGATCGATACTGAACAACAGGTGCACACAAAATGATCAATAAAACTACAAAGGTGATTAGCGACTTATCCAAAACTATAAACAGATCCTCTGATGTCAAAAGGGCTTTGAGGCTCATTTTTATGCTTCTTTGGTTTCTTTGACATAATAATCCATAGGTTTTGGATTATTATAGAAAACACAGATTTTGTTCAACAGGTTAATCTTGATAAACACCACTTTCATGATTTTTCACTGAGAGCACAAGAGGTAAAACTCTAATGTTAGGATATAAACAAACATACAGCAAGGTCACATGTGTGCAGGGTCAACACTGCTAAGCTTATGTGCTCGTCATGATGACAATGCCTGTCCCTATCCTCTCGTTTGGGCGCAAGTGAGGTTTTATTGACATATTTCATGTCATAAAACAAATGTTGTGTTAACTGTCTGTCTTCTTTTATACATCCAACTAAAAACCCATTGAAAAAAATGACTAAAGAGTTGAGGGAACCAGAAGTACCGTGAAGATAACTTATTTCCAGCTTCTAGGACTCATTCTTATGTCACATCACAGCAACCAAACCCAAAAATCATGCCCTCATTGACAGATACAGAAATACTTCAATTACATCTCCTTCAGTTTTTCCTGAAACCAAATCCCCAATGACCATCCTTGGTCCATGAGGTTACCATAGCAACAGTGGTGTCTCAGTCACCCTGTGTGCCCTCCCGAGACCAATCCTGTACAGATTAGATATGACCATCAAACGGAGGAACTGGATCCTCAGAGGATTAGAGCCCAGAAGCAGAAACTATGAGACAAACTCGCAGCTTTCTGTTCGCTCCTGCGACTCCGGACTGTCCTCCAAAACTCCTCAGAAGGTGTTTTGAAAATCCCCATGTCGCCTGTAGCCCGCATATGTGTTTTCTGTCAGCTAAAAGGAAAAAAAAAAGAAAGAAAAGTGGCAGTTAAGGCCAAAGAGGAGAGAACAGAAAAAAATGAAAAGCAGCAACAAATTACTCTACAGTGTCTGCCAAATCCTGCAGGATGATGTCAGAGATGTTCAAACACATTTTCTAATACTGTAATAAGGCTTCATGGCCGCCAGCTATTTCAGATTATTAGCATTTAGACAGATCACATTCATGATGACATTTTAAAGAGCAGAGGTTTGCAGGGATGGCCGAGGGTCCGTCTGCAGTATCAGCCACCAGTCTGCTTCCCGCGCAGAGCCCCTGAGGGCAGACACGAGCGCTGTTAAGAGTGTGTGCATGTGTGTGTTTGTGGCAATATCAGTGACGTGGGATTAGGTACACTCGATTTAGTCCCAAGAATGCAGCCATCAGGCCAAAATGCATCTCCCGCAAGGCCTCAGGGCACGTTTTAGAAAACAGGTAGGGAATATAGACAATTTAACACAAAAATATCATTGGCATGACTGAAACACATCATTGAAAAATCTAAACATGTGGCCACCTTCTGTGAATTTTAACAGTTAAAATAAATAATACAAAAGACGTGTGTGAATCCTCTCTGGGAACAAAGAAACCTATTACATCCTCATCAATAAATCACGTATGGATGCGATGGTGAAACAGAGAGTCTGTTTCCTCACACAGGAGGGGGGGGGTGACGTGTTCAATTTAATGGTATAATAACATTTTCTTTTTTAAGGTTACATTTCACTGCATCATGACTCTTTTATTTTTCCTCTCCCACCAACTCGAGAGACAGCGTGAGGCAAGAAAAAAAAAGAGGAATAACTAGTAACATCTGCTGTTAGCAGTCTGCAAGTGTGACCTGAGTAGATTCGTTTTCTGTACCAACCAAGAGCAGCGAGACAAAAACAGACACAGACAAAGCTCTCTACACTTCCCTTAGAGTGTGACCACAAACTCTCACCGCATTCAGCAGACACAGAGGTAAATAAAGCCACAGACTACGTCAAGATGTGCTGCAGAAAACAAATGCAAATCAACAACAGACACAGTCATGTTCAGAGTTTAGCTTGCCCTCAGTATCCTACTGAACCTACACCAGCTGTGTTCCTATCAGAGTACAAATAACAACAATTGCTTACCATACCCTGAACTGATTATGCTGTATAAGTGCATCATAAAGATCTCCTATTATGGCTGCCACTACAACATATTCTACAGGCAGGTATTGTGTAGGCTCCACTATGCTGGGGTTAGCCCGTTGATGGAAGTTATTATACGAGGGATGTACAGCACCAGGACCTGACATGATCTACGCCTACTGGCTGACAAAGCAAAACAGCACTCAAAACAAGGGCCTCCTAACAGCAGGTACTCATCCAGACTGGATAACACAGGGGAGAATTATCCTGATCATAAAGGATCCCTACAGGGGTAAGATGCCATTGAACTACTGGTCAATTACCTGCCTCTCCACAACGTGGAAGCTCCTCTCAGGCATTTCAGCCAAGCTGAGTAGGCACAAGTCTATACATGAGCACAGCTCAGAAACACATTGAAAATATCACCAGAGAGTCAAAGAATCGACTCCTGGTTATTAGAACAATATACTTAGGACTCTAAGACAGACAGACCAATCTGAACACTGCCTGGGTTGACTACAAGAAAGCCTACAACTCAATATTAAATGAAGACAACACTAGTGACCAACTTGAAGGCAATTGCACAAGTTACCATCAAGTGCAGAATATACCAAGGTGAATATACTATCCCTGCTGTTCTCCATAGGTCTCAATCCCCTAAACCAGCCCAGCACTAAGAGTAGATATGGATATAGATTGAGGAGTGGAGTGACCATCAGTCAGACATCGACTCACTGATCCATCTTACAAACATCCAACGATGTTGGAGCAACTGGAAATATATAATAGCAGAGATAGAGTGCAGCTACAAGTACCTGGGTCTCCCACAGGCCAAAAGGAACCCAGATACCCAGCTGGACTAATAAACTGGTGACAGGAGTAGATTACAGACTGTGAAATGGTGCTCCAGAGACCATCCACAACATAGCACCACAATTTAAGATGCAAAGTGAGACACATACACTGAGGGCTACGTTGCCATGGGACTTGGAGTTCCACACAAACCTCATGAAGAAAGGAATGACACAAGTAGGCTTTTCTTCAGTGTGGGATATTCCCATCATTCATGACAAAAAACAAACTTTGAGAAACTGGAAGCAGGAAATGTGAAGCATTTCTCACTGTTTTTGCTCAAAGTGAAAAATCTATTTTCACGTATACCTTCTATCCTGGTGTCATTATTAGTTTTTTAAAATAAGGGGTCATGGAGAAGTAGTCTAACCAGAGACGACCAGATCCCTCTCCCGCCAGCAACCACCTCCAGCTTTAGGAATACTGAGTCATTCCTACACTACAGAGGAGACACCTGACCTAGGAGGGGACCAGGAAGCATCACAGATGCTTGGACCACTTCAGATGTTTCAAATTATCTCTACTTCCCTACTTCAGTCATTCCCAAGTTTAGTCCCTTGGGAATGACTGAACCTCTCACCTGTTTAAAGCAGACAATCTTCAGTAGAAGCAGATTTCTCCTACATATATAAACAATCATGTTCCTTCTGTCTCTAATTGGACACGGTGGCCATAATAAGGGTAGGAACATACACTGTCCAGTGATGTGACAGAATTGCCCTCGCTCTCAGTTACCTCTAAGATAACAGGCAGTGTCAGATGCTGATACAAATACACCCTGAATTTAAACATGCACACATATGGCTTTTAGCTTTACTCACAAGGTCAGTTTTATCAGTAATAGTCCAGACACACACAAACACAATACATCTCTGCAACCGTCTGTAGAAGCTTCACAGATCAAAGATGGTCTACACTTCAAAAGCTTTCTAAAAACAATGATAATAAACCACATCTTCTTAAATCACTATGATTTCTATCAGTTGTAATAACACCAAATTTCAATGCTTGTCTGCATTAAATACACATGCATTTGCTATTAAATGTAACCTTCCTGTTAAAGCTCAATAATTTCATTGCATCTAATTGATTTGTCGGTGGAGTGACCCAGTTTCCCCACATGAAAATTTCATCTTGAACAAACACGCGCGTCCACGCTGGCAACACAAAATCACTGCACAGGATTAACACTCACACATCATGAAAACAAAAGGCACATCTAATCACACACACAAACACACACACACACACACACACTCCACAAGGCGATCTAGACATATAGCGCAGACGCCGTTTCCCCTCCCCCTCCCTTTTTCCTCCCTTTCTCCATCCAGCCACCAAATCCACTTAGAGGCCAGTGTGTGACTCGCTGATTGTTTTCTCTGTGGCAGCAGCTGCTCTGCCTCCCTCCTCTGCCTCGGTCACCTAATCAACTGTCAGTCAGCTGGAGAAGGACTGAAGAGGTCGGAGATTAAAATTTCCTCCAGTAATGAACACGTCCAAGGTCTCTAATCCTCCAGAGCCCAGCCTACAGATGAATTTAAAGCAAGGATCCATCAGATTTTCGTGTCTTTTATTTATACAAATCTGACTTTAGTGATGATGCTGCTGAAGGGCTTTTGTTTTCATTTTAAAAAAAAAAAAAAAAAAACGCAAACAAATGGACAAAACAGAGAGTAACCTCGCACTCGATGTTTGGTTTTAGAAATTTCCAGGGTTTGTGTTGGGGGAGACAAACAAGCTCAAAAAGCCTGAATGGAGGTTGCCAATATAGTCTGCATGTACTAATGAGGATGACTGTATGAGCATAAGCCACATCTAACCTGTATCTATGCTCCTTTTTTATTCAGTTCAGATGCACAAACACAAATGTTCTTTTTATAATGCTGCTTTTAAAGTGCTGAAACAATAAGTTATCAAGTATTTTACATATGTGTAAAAAACAAAAGAAGAAGCTAATTAAATATAAATATAGTTATTTTGATAAAAAGCATATCTCAAGTAGGCCTGCGATGTGCAATAACAATATGACTTGCAATAAGTAAACAAATATTAAAGATTTACCTTAAAAACTAACCTAAAAAATTTTAATTTACATATAAAATATTACATGGGAACTTCCTCTGGTCTGTATTTCGCCATCCAGCCGCTTTCAGCTGTTCAGCTCTGGAGACATCAGTGTAGAGAAATCTGTCTTCTCTTTAATATAATCAAACTAAACTGCACTCCTCCTTTGGAAAACAAACACACTCAGCAACCATCTTTTTCCAGAAACTATGAAACAGGTTCTCAAAATAAAATCCACAAACCTTACTGTGAGAAGTTTCAACTGGGAACTATTTACTTTCGGTTGAACTAAACCCAGCTGAACACAACCTGTCCATGCCAAGTGCGTCGCCTATTTGCACACTTTTTTGCTTTAGTAAATACACAACTGACACAGACGTGCTTAAGCACAATTTTACACAAGATCAAACGTTTATATGAGATTGAGTCCGCGGCACATGCAAATCACATGACTTTTGTCATGTGATTATGTGCTAACCAGTGCTAGTGGAAGATCTCATCAAGTTTGTGTAAAACTGACTTAGCATCTTTTAATTTTATTTTTTTACATCTACATAATCAACGATAAATGTAATCCAAAAGATTAAAAACATATTGTATTGTGAAGATACATGGTGGTGCTGCAGATGCAGATTCACATGGTAATTTTTCAAAATGCAGCTACACAGGAAGATGGCATCTGACACTTGATTGTGGACATTTGTTATTAGTGTGTGTGTGTGGGTGTGTGTGTGTTTGCTGAGCGTGTTATGACTCCAAGACTCTTTATTCACACCCATGTAGCCACAGCGGGCCAGCTTTCACACCCTGCTCAAACTAAATTAAATCCCACTGTTTCCACCTTGATCTAAACTACACACACACACACACACACACACACACACACACACACAGTCATGCATCTGTCCTGAGCCTGATTCGTACACACTCTCTTTCTCTGGTGGGACTTTTAAGCGCCGTGACAACAGCCAACCACAACAAAGCTACTCTGAACCCTCAAGCCAATCACTAGCCTCCCTTCGTTCTGTGCCGCCCAATGAGAGCGCTCCGTCCACGGCTGGTTTTACACCAGCGGCTTTCATCATTGTTCCAGATGAGATTGTAGCGCTGCTGCTGCTCAGCTCTCCTCTTCACACCAAAGAGCATCTGCTGCCTGAGAGGAAACTGAGAGCTTTTCATTAGCGCCACAGCTGCAGACACAACAGACTCCCTGATGAATTCATACTGTACGTTTCACAAAAAATATTAACTGTCGCTCCTTCTTCATCGTCTCCACAAGCTGTTTATCACTCATCCTTGCTACGTTACACTGGTTTCCCTCATTTACAGTGTTCATCGTGCTTTACAATGTTCCGATACGTGAAGGTGTCCACTGCTCATTTGGAGAGCAGCACACCATTATATTTGTTAAGGATTCATCTATCAAGTCGACATAATCATGTGTATCTCAAAGACAAAGACAACTAGCAAGCATTCACATTTTAGAAGCAGAAACCTGTGAATATCTTGGCAGTTTTTCACTGGGGAGCAAATTAAAACCATTTTCAATATTTAGTTGCTCAGAAAAAAAGAGAAAAATAACCCACATTTAAAGCTGCTGTCTTATCTCTTTCTATTTGCTGATGCAATCATTTACAAATGGAGAAAGAGGAAAAACAACCCAGACACAACTGGAGATTTCTTCAGGACAATGTGGAGGCGGACCTAAAAACAGCACACACGCACCTGAACACAGTGCAAACATTTTTCATCACTATAACAGACATTTAGGTATAAATCCGTCTTACCTGACGCACCTCTGTGAAGATCATCGGCAGTGTCGAGTTATTGTTACCAACTAGCTGCTTATTTGAAAGCGAGCGAGCGAGTCTGGCTCCTAGCAACTGCTGCCTGACAGGGAAGGTTGAAGAGGTTACGCTGTCACAAGGACCACAAGCCTGAATGAATGAACAACGTGCATCAGAGAGAGGAGGAGGAGGAGGAATCGGAAGAAGAAGAAGAAGAACCGAGCTTTGACCGCCTGCTCATCCAAACGCTAACTAATTGCTTTATTAACATATAAATAAAAAAGATGAAAACGAGACAAAAGACAAGGGAAACACGGGCAGCGATGAAAACACAGCGGCTGGAGGCTTTTGTTGTTGTGGCCAGCGTTTGGAAGCCCAAACAAGACAGACACGAGCTAATGAAGAGCCTAATAGAGAGGACTAAGCTGCTTCATTGATATACCTAACAGTTATAGGTGGTCATCAAAGGATCAGTTGATTATTTTCCAAATGTTTCAAAAAGGTACAAAATTCTCATCAAAATCTTCATCAAAGTCTTCATCAAAGTCTTCAAAATAACCGGTCAGCTCTACTTTCAGCAACATTGACAATTACAGTTCTCAGAAAAATCGATACTCGGATACTGGTAGTAAAAATTACTATCGGATTAGATACTCATTTGCAACAGAATTGATACCAACACTTCTGTGTTCAACTCCTCCAGCTGAAACAGAACTTCAGATAGCCCCTCCCCTCACTAGCAGCTGAACACATCAATAGTAGCGCAACTAACATGACACTGATTCCCTGAGCTTTAACATTTGCAACAGGTCAGCAAAGCTCTCATGTCAGCAACACTGAAGTATTAAATCTCAATCATAAATGTTAACCTGGTCAGCATACACATTTAACCGTTAACCTTTTAAGTATTAACAATTATCCACATTAGATATCTCTTCAGTTATCATTAAGATGATAAATTTAGTCTTGTAAATGTCACAAAAAAGTATAACATTCTCATCAAAAAGTCTTCAAATTATCTCGTTCTGTTTGACCAAAGCTCCCAAATTCTCCCCAAAGTTCTTTATGGAGGAATTCCAGAGGTCAGTTAAGCTCTACCTTCAACAACACTGAAGTATTAAACACTTATCATAACTGTAAACCTGAGAAAGGACTAACAGAATAGGTGACATTGCGGTAGAATATGTAGCAGAAGAAGATGCACTGACCAGTTTTTAGATATCAAGTGGGATTTATGCTTCTGTGGTTAAGCTACAGTCATAGCCAAAAGTTTTGAGACCGTTTCCCATTTCCAATAGTTGTGTAATTCTCAAAACTTTTGGCCACGACTGTACACTGCAGGTACGTCATAACCACCAACAATTTTGAAACTTTACGCCATGACCAGACATAACCTCCCCAGACATGGTGGTTACATTTATAGGAAAGCTATTACCCAATTCTTCTACCATTTTTTGTGTGTAAAATAAAAATATAAATGACATGTACATGGGACCTGTGAGACAATGTCACTTCCTGCACATGTAACACAGGATTTGGTAACTTTTGGGTATTTACAGCACACTCCAGTGCAGGACGATGACTGGACACTGAGACAGAGACGCACTGCAAGCTGCACATCTACAGATCACGTGACTAAGGCCACCGAACCACTGGATCCTACCTGCTATATTCGTATTGTGCCGTCCCAGTTTAGAGTCATGCATCAAAGTAGGACAGGCTGCACGACAGAGCAACTTTCAGACAACCTTGGCAGAATGACTACGCTTTTATAGCCACACAAAGGAAAGTGAGAAGCAAGGAAAGAGGCATGAAAGAAAATGTGACCAAGAAGAAAATGAGGGCAAAATAAAGAGACTGATAGGACAGGAATAGTTTACATTTATTACAGTGGTCTCTTCAGGACACTTTTTTTTTTCCAGAAACATAGAAGACCTGAAATTCTGACTGAAACTAAAAGTTATGTCAGCGGTGTTAAACTTGTTTCCGTTCATGGGCCTCAGAGAGCCTGATTTAATTTAAATGGGCCAATTCTGTGAAAGCATTGCACAATAACTTAAATTTTTAAAAGAACATTTTTCTATAGTAGGAATGTGATCAGGACCAGTACTTACAGTACCTTTCGAACTGCTGAAAACACAAAGCTACTTGTTTTTTTGTGGGGGTTTTCTTAGTACTGTAGGTACCACAGGGCTGCCTATGGTACCAAGTAGTGTTCTCAGAAAAAATGATACTCTGATACTAACTGATCTTGAAAGTTAATATCAGATTAGATACTAATTTGCAACAGTATTGATACCAACAACTCTGTGTTCACCTCCTCCATCTGAACAGAAAGTCAAATAGCCCCTCCCTTCACTAGCAGCTGAACACATCAGCAGTAGTCAACAGTTAACTTGATACCGATACTCTGGTCTTTATGAAGAATTTCAAGATGTCACTAAATCTTTTGTTTTAACAACACTGAAGTATTAAGCAGGTATCATAAATATGAACCTGGCTAGCACACATATTAATGTTAGCTAACATTTAAATGGCTATCTTTAACTTGTCATTAAGGTAGCCGCCAGCAACTATGGCTAATTATAGAATAATAACATTATTTGTGGGTTTAGGCATCAATTGTTATGTTAATAGAAAATATTAATTAAAACAATAACACAATTATTTGTGTCTGAAGAGTACCATGTTTCTCTTAATACCCCAAACTGAAGCTAAGGAAGGTCTACCAGCGACTACACAGAAACGGTGGCAGCCTGCCTTAACAACTATTTGATCAGCAACAAAAATATAGTCACGAGACTGTGGCTAAATTTACATAAACCAGTATTGCTGTAATTTTCTTTTTTTTTGTTTTATGATTTCTCTTAATTTTGGCTTTTTTAACTCTGTGGTATCGAAAATAGCATTCAGTATTGAGTATTTCCCTGGGTATAGGTTTAGATTTTGACATTATAGTGCTGTGACAAGCACACTCTGTAAAATATCTTCTGAAAATGTTTATCTGGGGCATAATCAAGATTTTAAGAAGCAGAAACCACAATTCCAAGAGAAATACACGTGTTGCTTCACTCCCTGAAAAATATGACAGCATTAAGTGTTCTTTATTTTTTCTCATTTTATGAATAGCTCATGTATAAAACAGATGAGGGACAGCCTGAGATGTCTTGAGATAAATAAGTGCGATTTATTATCTTAGTTTTTCCACAGTCATTCAGTCTACATGTAGCTTACAATTCACAAAGCACACTGGAAATGCAGTTTTTTTAGAATCGGTAGGAAATTCATGCAATGTTTGGTGACCAGAAGAAGTGTTGATTGTTGAGAGAGCAGTAATCCAGCAGCAAGGATCCCGACTTCATCAAACCGACTGTGCCACACCCAACTCTGGTCACAGACTGCTTTGTTCTGGCTCTGGCCACTACTGTCTCTTTCTCTCTCTCACACACTGCCAACAGCATACTGCAACAAAGCAGTGGCAGACAGTAGGTCACATGCTTGTCCTGCCTGCTTGTCGTACCGTGCATGTATTCAAATTCCTCTCGCATGTGTATCGGCTGCCAGCTCTCTTCAGCAGGGCGTCATTTGGCTACAACTCCCAACCCGCAGCCGAGGCCACAGTGACTGAAGCCAGACTCTGCAGCCTGCAAACTAACTGACAGAACAAATATGAAACAAGCACTTACTATAGACGGTAATTCAGCATTTAGGGAAGTGACACAAGCGTGGAATAAC
>VOQK01027724.1:7984-18042 GCA_015052645.1 Benitochromis conjunctus
TTTAGTATATGTAACACATGTGTTAAATGAATAAAAAAAATGAAATGCTAAATGTAAGTCTTCAAAGTGTAATTTTCTGACTTAGACCTCCTTTTCAGCATGTCGTCCACAATACAGCAAGCTTTGTGCCAAACGTTTGCCTTATTTTGTATTTCTGCTGACGCAGAGATACAGGAACGCAGAGCAAGAGGCTTCAGGCCAGGGTGCGTTGTGCTGCATTTGTGTGTCAGTGTGTGTGCGCGCGTGTGTGTGAGAGAGAGATACAGCATATTGCTGAGTATGTTTCTGGGTATTGCTTTTCCAGCATATCATGCATTTTGCTGCCAAGAATCTGGTTTTGATCGGAATGCCAGGGTGAATTATGCATACACTCTTTCTTATGAAGAGAAGAAACTTGTTCTGTTTTTATCAGGAATCTTAGTCGTTCTGTCCCTTACACACACCTGGAGTAAGTTTCTCCTGGGGAACATGTGTTTCCAGCGCAGTCTAGTTTAGACTGACAAAGAACAAAAAAAGAGAGATTGTAGGGGAGACTTTGGCTCGTTGAGCTTCTATAGCTCACAGTGGAGCCGACTGCCATTTGTTGTCACACAGAGGTTAGATAGTGCACAGTGAAGGTAGCTGAAGAATCACAATCCCATTATAGATCCTGCTCTCTTGTTAAAGCGGTGGGTTGTTTGGGCTTTATAAGTCAGTATTGATTGGGGGAGTAAAGAGCAGAGAACATGATACACCCGTAAGTGGGGGTTTGTTTCACAGTAATGCAAAGCATTAAAACATGAAACACCCAAAAAACGTAGTCAAAGCAGCCGACTGGGGAAATGGAGGTGGAGAGCCTTCTGTTGTTGGTGCCATGCAGTCACGCCGCAGTCTCGGACAACAACGACTGAGCTGGAAATGATTGCTCCACTTTTCTTTTGTTGCTGTGAGGTTTGCTGTTGACCCTTACACTGGTGCATTAGTTGAAATCAAATCCTGCAAAATCCTGCATGTTCCCATCGACATGACCAGAATTAAGTCAAACATTTGGCTTTAAATGCGACCATGTGTGTTTATTGGCAAGCCAGGGATGTTGCAGCTTTTGCACAGCCTCATCGCTCATTATCCCAAATTATGCACAGCTACCTGCAGGAGCACTTGCAACTTCTTTTGGACGCTCATTCACAATTAGAGCGCGCCGTTAACATTTTACTCCGTCTTGTCCTCCAGTTTGTGTCTTCCCACTGTGGCTTCCATCTGTGGGCACTATTAGCTGAAGAGACTGCTTTTTGCACTCAGTTGGATATTTGACAGTGTAACAGCAGTTTAACAGTCCCTGTGAAATGCCATATTTTTGCACAAACTGTGTCCTCCTAAGTTTTGTGACTTTTCCAAAGACGCACTAAATGAAAAGAGAATACAGACTAGAATTGCATTGTGTCATTGGTTTATACCGCTTTTTCTATAGTATTGTCTGGGTACAGCAGTGTTTCAGCACTACATCTTCCGAATGGTGCGCAGTGTGAAATGTAGACAAAAAAAAGGAGTCTAGGAGACTAGTCAAAGGAGCTGAGGCTGAAGTGTTCTGGCTTGTAGTCTTTAGGTCATGCTTCAAAAGCACAGACTTTCCCTAATGCAGCTTGAGAGTGTCTTTATTCTAAACCCTTCTCTATATTGTTAACATTCCCATACTTAAAAAAGAAAAGAAAAAAACCAACTCCAAGCCTGTTACAACACTATTCATTTTAATATCGAAGTTCTTTTCACAAGCTTGACAAAACTCCTCCAGAACCACTGAACTGTTTCACAGTTGCTTCATTTAAAAGGACATCTCTGCAGGTTTTTAAATACTCATGTGGATACTGAAGAAAGGTTCTCTTACTGCACTCCTGTTTCATACAAGGTTTCGAAACATAGCCTCTTCTTCTATTACCTGACACGAGGCTTTGTGAGAATGAACTGTCAGAAGAAGCAAGAGTAGTAATAGTGGTGAACCCCACGTAATGTTAGAGAATGGTTTTAAGAGAAACAACAAGCTCAAGAACAAAAGGCACAACTCCACCTGTGATACAGCACTTTGTGGAGTCTTAACTGCTTAGGACTGAGTTTGTGTGGCAAAAAGAGACACTTAATAGTGAAGGTAAAATATGCAGGATGTGTTATCTGCAGCTCAAGTGAAGCTGACGGCAGAATTCATTTTAAATTATTAGCAATGCGTTTGAACTAGAAAAAACGATTCTAGCTTGTCCTTTCGTGTAAGTTTACAGTATTGATCATATTTTGGTGTGATTATTTGTTTCTGTTGTGACATTTTATTCCTGTGAAAGTCTAACTGTGACTTTCTGTGACTGGTGTATCCATCCATTTATTGTTTTCTCCTTATTCAGTTCAGGGTCAAGGTGGGCTGGAGTCTAGCCCATAGGGCAAAAGGCTGGGTACACACTCAAATTCAAACCTATGGACAGTTTGGAATCGCCAGTTAACCTAACGTCACTACCTCCACAGAGACGACATGCAAACTGTCCACAGAAAGACCCCGACCAGACGATAATTTAAAATTAGCATGTCTAAGTTTTGCTGCTACGATGTAAATAAAAATACTGAATAAAATGAAACAGACTAAATGAAGTCGTTTAGTTTCTGAGTCAGCAGAGCAGATCTATGTGCCATGTAATTTTCCTCACTGACTTAAGCTCTGTCCTTTTTTTTTTCTTGGAAACGTTGAATCGGCTAGCATGACAGCGACACATACAAACAAACAAACTCAGTATCAAGAGCTGTTTTTCTTTCTATGTTTATCCCTTTTGTTTTCTGTCCTTTTGATCAGAGCCGAGTCGCTCTGACTGAATCATCATGACTCAATGAAATGGGGAGGAGGGCTTAAAGGACTTCATAATGTGTATTATGAGAATCGTTCCACAGTGCCTGCCCTGTGATGCAGACCTTGTGTTAAAAAAAATGTAAAAATACAAAAGGCCAGGTGATGTGCTGCTTACAGACATTTTCTGGGTTTCAGTATAATTACTATTAAGTAGACACATGATTTGTAGTTACATTACATTGGTCTGTGTTATATTTCAATAACATCACTTCCTAGAATGCTTTCTCGCTGCCACTTTTTTCAGCTGAAATGCAGAGTTGAATAATAGATCATAGTGTATGCTGCTTTCCCCTCAAAGAAGTTAATTCCCCTTATGCTGCCATTGTTTCATCATTTATCTGGCACAGGCTCTGCCGCTTATCACAGAAAATACCAATTACTATGTATTTCCCCTCACTGTACCACGCATTAGCACTTCTATTGTACTGAATACTTCTCTTGGGTGCTGTGTTGTAGGACTGCAGTGTTTTCAGTTGATAGAAATATCAGTTTATATATTCATTTGAAGAACACACAGTTTCATCCCCTGTGTCAAATTCTTATTTTATAGAAAGCATTGGTGTGGGTTCATTTGAGCAATCTGGTAAATGTTAATGCAAATTTTAGTACCTCTGTGCATACACTTATGATGGAAGTAAATTTAACTAAAGAAAAGAACAAAAAAGAAAATCAAATAAAGCACAGACAATTCAAAATCTACAAGAGTAGCACAGCCAGGTTCTTGGGTATGTGACGCTTTTGTGTTCCAGATTTGAGAGTCAGTGTGTGACAAGTTGACAGTTTTGCCTGATATCAGGCTACTTTTTTGTTTCTTGCCTGTTCGCTTTCAAAGATTAATTTGTTAACTTTAAGACACAGATTTCTGTTCATGTCCAAAGCTTTCTGCACATTCATGCACGCCTCAACTATGTTACTGAGCCTGACCGAAAACAAACTCAGGCAACAGAACTTCTAAAGTAAAAAAGAAAATATCCAAAACTGGCTTCAGCCATAGTGTTTTTCAGACATTTGGGGGGAAAAATGTCCTCTCCTCCATTCCTATCAGGCTGCTCGCATGCACACACAGTCAGAGGAAAACACGAGAGGATGTGCAGCTTTTTTGCTGATATCAAAACACTGTATGTGTGTGTTTGTGTGTTGCAGGCTTAATTAAGTTTACCAAAAACATTCTGTGGTTGTATTCATAATGAATTCATAATTCATATTCATATTTTTGGGAGGAAACAAGACCTATTGTTGAAGAAAAAGACTCATCTATGTGCGAGGCGTTGTTGTTGTGCATAGTGTTTGTTTTTTTTCGTAGTAAAGCTTCTTTCATGCTTTTACTGGAGGGGGACAATGTGTTCTAAATGTTAAGACATCTCCCCTATAGAGATATAGAACTGATACAGACAGATACTGAATTGATACAGAGATATACAAATATAAAATCTATGATGTAAACAAATAAGGAAATGGCAAAGGGCACGGATGTCTTGGTAGTTTTTGGCTTTTGAACTTTTTCTTTTTCCAGGGTGACCAAGAATTTGATGAACAAGTGTAAATATATTTTGGATTTTGATTGATCCACACAGGGTCAAACGTGTACATACACTCTCACTCATATTTGATTAAATGTCTTGGTTCCATTCCCCTAAAAGGTGCGGGAAATGGGGCAAAGTAAGAAAAAAAACAAGTGTCCAGGTAGAATCAGTAGAGCTCTCTCACCCTAAGTACTCTGGTTAATTGCTGACTAGGGTGAGCTATACAAAAAGGGTGGCACCTAGGGCAGGAGAGGTGGCAGGACTACAGGAGGCTCCGCTAAGGGCCATCACAGTGTTGGACCTCAACCACATGGTTTGGTAGCTGCTAACAAGCCTCTGGAATAATTCTGGCTGGATGTTTGAGTGCTCTCCTTGGCAGAACTGGTAGAGTTCACAAATCTTCGGTAGGGTTGTAGTTGGGACTTTGAAAACTTTAGTCCAGAAGCTTAATGTTAGCCTGCTTTATCCATTCCTAAACCAGTTTAGATTTGTGTTTGTGATCATTGTTCTGTTGGAACACTCAACTGTGTCGACCACCATGCCCGTCAAAGAACTCAATCTTTGCCTCGTCTGACTTTTCTCCAGAAGACATTTGGCTCTTCCATGTGCATTTAAATATTACTCAAGCTTGAAAGAGATGATTTTGGGGCAGGGGCTTTTTTCTTGGCTGGTACTCTCATGGTCCATGGTGATGTAAAACTCACTTCACTGTGACACCGGTGTTCAAGCAGCTCCCACTTCATGGCAGGCTTAAACGTTGAAGGAGGCTGGGTTGTTCTTAAACATCCTAACCATTTTCCTCTCATCTGAAGGTGACAGTTTGGGTTTTCTTCCAGACTTTGGCAAAGTGGGGAATAACTTCTACTTACATTCAACTTTTTCTGCAGTTGTTTAGAAATGGACCATTAAGCTTCTGGAGTGAACTTCCCAAAGCCCTGACTTTAACCCTGTTGAAAATTTGTGGACTATGTTTAAAAGCCATCTTTGTGCCAAAAACCAACTAATTTGAATTAACTTTACCAATTCTGCCAAGAAGAATCAATTATCCAGCCAAGGTTATGCTAGAAGCTTGGCTACCAAAAGTCTCTGGTCGAGGTCCAATTTTCTAAGGCACATTTAAATATAGTGCCAAATATTAGTGGAGGTATATGTAAATATTTGAGCCTGTATGTACTTTTGAACTTGTGTGGATTCAAGAAAACTCTATGCTGCATGTATACTGTACAATCATCCCACTCTGGAAAAAGAACAGTTGAAAGAAATCATGAAAAGCCCAAAATTATAATTCCATTGATCCATGAAATAGCAAATAAAAGGACTTGTGCCTGTTCTGCTGTCTCCTGTTGGCTGTCAGCTGTCTGCAAACTGACGGGGTCTTATTTTATTTTTTAATGCAAACAGCAAACAATGGGTCACATGGTTCTACATGTCATATTCTGGATCAACATACAGTATGTTATATACAGTTTATTTTGCATGCACAAACGCAGAATGCATGACCACGTCTGCTATTCAAACCACAACACCAGCATAGCACCAGAACAATAATAACTGCTCTGTTTCCCTGCATTCAGTTTGTCTCTGCGTGAGTGTTTGTGAGCCCTTTAGACCAGGGTGGGCCTCCAGGCATCAGTGGCCTTCTGATAAGACCTGGTTAAAGCAGCTGTTTTGTTGGCCTCCATTCTGCCATACAAGCAAGATTTCAACTTATTACACATATAACGTCTCTTGGATCACTGGCATACTTCTGAGAATTTATAACTATAAATAAATCAAAAAGGCATGTAGGAGTCATCCCTACATAAATATGTATTTCACACAGGCCTCTTCTTTCCTCTTGCAAACCCGGTAAACCTTTTAAAGTGGTCTTAATGCATATGCTTTTTCATATACTGTGAAATCACCAAGATAGCTTAAACGTCTAGAAGATGAGGAAAACTGTAACAAGCACTATTTATTGAGCACCGAGTAGGGAGCAGCTTTTCAAGCGTCCCTTGTTGTAAACAGTTTAACACTTCTCAACTAATGCACTAACATAAGCACCACCACACATTTACTGACATAAATTACCCCAATGGTCCTTATCAGATGTACTCTCATGTGCTCTTCAATTTTTCTAATGCGTCCATAAAGCCTGCATAAAAAAAAAAAAAAGTAGACTAAAGATGCTTTGAGAGGCTGTCGTAAAACAGGTGATTGATTGTGTCTGATTGTGTTTTTAAGCTGGCCGGAGTTGTTGCAATGTTAAGAATGTATGTAATTATTCTACATTCAGGTCATGACCTCAGCAAGTGCTGTGCTTGTATCAGTGTGAATAGTTTAGAGTACTACAATTAAAGAATTAAAGTGTGATTCTGAATTATTAACTGCATACCCCCAGAGACAAAACAAAAATGGAAAGGCACTGTGCAACGGCTGACAGTGATTCACATTAGTATTAATGTATTTGTGGAATCAAATAAAATGCTAAATGCACTGCCTAAATTGTTACACTGCACTTCATTAAGCACATCGTCAAGTGAGCATTAGATCAGGGCCTATTAAGCCAGCGCTTGATTGGCAAGTGGTGAAATTAGAAGCACATGCTTCATTCACATGTCTGCATAATTGCGAGGCACGCACCTCTAAAACTTGTGTCCTTGCTTATGCTGAAAGTGGATGTAATTACTTATCGAGCTACGGAATCACAACAGTCAATGCTAGTCTTGACAAGTGGTGATTATGTCTGGTTAAGCTATTCATGGCTCAGTGTCATCCTCAAAATGGTAAAAATAAGGATTAAAAGGTTTAATTTAGGAGAGAGAGAGAGAGAGAGAGAGAGAGAGAGAGAGAGAGAGAGAATGCGTCCAAAAACGTCCTTTGGTTTAATTTCATGTCTAACATTTAATGGAACATGTTAAATGGAAATATATAATGCAAGCAACAGGCTCCCCACCGAAATCATAATTAGGCACAAAAAGTATCCACTCGAGAACTCATGGTCCAGTGCAGATCTGCTAGGCATGGAAATGCTATGGGAGCTAATGGTGTAAACGAGTGGATACCTGCTGTAGATAAATGAGCTCGTTTGAAGAGTAATGGTACTGAAGTGATCCTCAGAGGGAAAGTGTCTTTCTGCATGGCTTCACCTCGAGGAAGGAAAGTTTTGTAGACCTATTTAAAACTGGAAGTTTGCGTTGTTTTTCTTATTATTATTTTTCTCTGTTTGTGTCCAAAACCCGTTCAGATATTCAAGACGCATAATAGCCTCCACCCTGGATCCACCCTGGATATTCAGATACACAACCGGATTCTTTTCTTCCGTTGAATATTTTTGTTTTGCTTATTCTTTTTTTTTTTAAATAAAAACAAAAATAAACTTCTTCCACCGTGTTCCTCGGTCCTCGTTCGGTTGTGTCTCACCGAAAGGGACCTCAGGTGGTGCTGTTGTCCTGACAACCAATAAGGGGAGCATCAGAGTCAGACGGCTGGATAATCTGAGAGAGAGAGAGAGAGATGTAGGGGGTGGTGGTGGGGGGTGATTTTCCCAGATTCTAAACAGAAGCTTGCCTCTCTCCATCGCCGCTGTGCCGTCTCTTTACGCGGAGCGCTTTGTGCGTCACTGGACTACAGAAGGAGGATTTTCGTTCCCCCTCCCCCCCTCCAAAAAAAGTGTTTTCCGAACCTCGTATCACTCATCCATTTCGAACTGCTCTGGACCTAAACACATCCCCGCGTTTACCAGAAGTGTGGACAACTACGACTGTTTCCCCCTACCCCCCTTTTTCAACCTTGGATTTATAACTGCAGAAACGCGCGCGCGCTCCTGTGCTTTCAAAAATGCAAGTCGGACGCAAGTCGTGCTGGAGGCAGTTACAGGCTTCGTTTTTGAGACTGCTTTGTCTTATTCCCACAGGATTCCCCGTCCGGAGTGTGGATATGCAGAAGGCCACCGACAACATCACTATCCGACAGGGCGACACGGCGATTATAAGGTAAGACTCTATTTCCAACTTTCCTCTCCTGCTTCCCCACACCCCCGCCTCTCTCTGGATGCTGAGCAGCAGCAGCAGCAGCATCCTCCGAGCGAAAGATCGCAGCTTGTTTTTTGCAGTCATTTATTTTGTTGTTGTCGTTTCTTTACGAACTTTTTTTTCTTGTTTGTTCAGTACAGAGAAGTGACGAAAGTGTTGAGTGATTGCATGTTCTCCGCCTGCCTTTCTAACTTTTGTGGCACAATCTTTGTGGCACAGGACACTGACACAGGCGGTGGTCGCCTTTATAGAACTTCAGATCAAGATGCTCTTGGTAAAAGGCGAAGTGCGTCACCGTGACCGTGGCAATCATGACGGCGTTGTGTGTGTGTGTGGGGGGGGTAACGACAAAGACTGAATCCTGATTGCAGAGAGGAGTTGCAAAAGACGGCATCTAACGAATCCTCCATGAGATGTTAGGAAAAGATTAACTGCTAGCAGTCTGCAGGGGGTAAGAAGATGAAGTAGCAGCAGTGCAGCTGAGAGCTCGTTTTACGGTTTCGTGCTTTTGCGTATTTGTTTGTGGCCCCGCGAATTGAAAGATTCTCTCTGGATCTTTAGGCGGATTTTAGCTTTAATTTGATTTGATTTGATTTAATTAATTGATTAATTTATTCACCACATAGGTTAAGACATCCCATGTAATCACTTCGTAAACAATGTAAACTGATAACTCTGCCTTATTGTGATACTGCTGGGCAGAGCTGGGTGAACACGTGATGAGAGCCATGTGTTTGTGACAGGATATAAATGCAGAAAGAGGATTTGGATTGTTGTCTTTATTTATTTTTTTATTTATATGTTTTGTACACGGGGCTTTTCCTCAGCAGCCCCTCTCACCCACTTCCCCCAAGCTCTTAAATGTACTCCAAATCAATTAGTTAACCTCTCTTTTCAGCTTTTGCTGTATTTACCAAACACCACATAGTGACTGTGGCAATGGCAATTTTCTTTATATTTCATGTGGTCATTACATGTATATTCAACGTTCTTAACACATATGATAAAAAAAAACCTGTGTAAAATGCAGTTATAAGCTGGACTTTTAGCACAGCCGGTCAGCAACGCCTGCAGGTATGGACCTCGCTCCCCCAGCCCCTTATAAATGAAAGAAAATGCAGGCACACACATTTCCACGTTTCCTCACATGTGCCCTGAGCTTGCATACACACAAAAGCTGTTTGCCCAAACACACACACACACCAAGAATAAATGCTTTTAATGGATTCTTTCTGGTGCTCAGGTGCCATCCATTCAGGTATCTGCTGATCAAATTAGTCATCTGACTCAGTTACTGTTGAACTGGGGGGGGGTCACAGCTATTTGTTTCACTTTCCACCCCCCTCTCTCCCCCGAGGCAGTCTGTATTCTTTAAAGGTGAGGTAACGTGACAGGCTTTGCGCTCACCTGCCAAATTCGATTGCACTTTCCAGGAAAACTGTATCCCTAGTCCACTATTTCACCTTTATATCTCCAAACGATGTTTGAATAACCATCTGTGGTAATCACTCAGTGAGTGTCATAATTAATTTGCTGTTTGCGATGCATCTTGTTGGGACTGATGATCAGTCTTATTTATCGTAAGGTAGGCAGCGATAAGTTCTGGCTCAGAGCCTCGTGGCTCTGCTGAAAAACAACCATTTTTCACACCCAGTTTCCACC
>VOQK01027725.1:0-19093 GCA_015052645.1 Benitochromis conjunctus
TATATATATATATATATATACATATATAAAATGTGAGCTGTGTTTGCTGATAAATGGCAGCTTTAGCAGACCAACAAGTTGCTGGTTCAGTTCCCAGGCAGTGCAAACTGCCTTGCCCTTGAGAAGAGCTATTAACCCTCGTTTGCTTCAGCAAACACGCTGCTGTTCTGTGTCTCATCAGTACACAAGTGACGCACTGTTAAAGTCACAATGTGATGAATCAGTGTGTTACATCCCAAGGGATGACAAGTAGGAGCTTGTGGATTCCAGTTGTGTAACGACATATTCTGTGATAAAAAGAAAGAAAAAAACATAATGAATCATTTATATGTGGCTGTCAAACTCACACGAGTCTCCACAGCATTTGATTGACGGATACAGTACAGCCCGTCGATGTCTGCACCTGGACGAAGAGAACTGCCTTGACTCCCGAGCACAGTCAACCTTTATTTCACAGCAGTAGCGTTTGGCAGCCACTACTGACAGTTCATTGTTATCAGACTATCTACAAGAGCGCTTGACAGACAGGACAGCATCACTTGATCTGGAAAGGGAGAAAACATGGTGGTTGCTTGTCTTCCTGTAAGTGTTTTCTCCACGTCGACATGTTCGGCGTGATTTTGTTTTGCATTGTGGAAAAACTGAACTGAACATGACCCTACTTGTTATGCAAACAATTCTCCCTGCCATGTCTCATTTGTGCCCATGTTCACACAATAAACACAAAGACGCACTGTAATTTGGCGCCCAGGATAGCTCTCATGTTCCAGTCTAGTGTCCAGGACACCTCTCAAACAGACTGTCCCCTCCCTGGCAGACGGCTAAATTTCTTCTCACACCTTCTATTATTTTCCTCTTCTCCTTCCCGTCGGTTTGCTTCCGTTTCTGCCGTGACCTCCTTTTGCACTCTCGCTGTTTAAAAAGCCGGCTGAGTAATTACCAGAGGCTTGCGTGCAGGTTGGTTACCCTTGATTGAGTCATCTCAACAGATTGTTTTCTATGAGACAGCACTGAGTAACCAACCTGCAAGGACCTGCCCAGACATCATTAAAGACCACACAGTCAGCCAACGGTCCCTTATCCTTGTTCGCCCAACTGGTTTTAGAACAATCCCTCCTTTTTCACTCATCTTTCCATTCACGCACCACAACAAGTAGAGAAAAAAAAATCCAGCAAAGATAACATGCGCAAACACGCTCACTTGCTTAGACCGACCTTGTGGTAGGTGTTCCAGCTGGCTGAGAGGAGTTCATGAGTCATCCTAGAGACATGCAAATCCCTCATACGCACACCTGTAATTGATGATGAATAAAAGGGGGGAAAAAAACAATATCCTTCTATTCTGGCACGTCCCATAGTGTTTCTCACATGAATTTCCCTAATGTGTTGTGAAATCGGTTCCATATCCGCCCTTTTTACCTGAATTGGATTCACAGTAAGCTTGCCAAGAGGAAACGAAAAATCCAAATTTTCCAGGGCTCTCACATCATACCTGAGCCTCACCTTCAATCACGATTCTAAGCCGACTGATTGAATTGCAGATCCTGTCAAAATGGCTATCACCTTTCCCCTTCTCTTTGTCTCTGTGTTTCTGGCTCCTCTCCTTTTCGCCCTCTCTCAGGGTTAGCTGAAATGCTGGGAGGAGAGCTAGGAGAGCTTGGCTGTGCGTGGGCGGTTTAAGCGCCTCTTTTCTTTTCAAGCAGGAGCCCACACAGCGCCCTCATTTCCCTGCTAAATTTAAACCAGAGGCCATGTTAACAGTGCGATGTTATCGACCCCTTTGCAAATACTTCTGTTGGAAAAGTGGCCTGGACCTGAGTTGGCAGCTCCCACACCACATGGTCTGCTCCATCACGGTGCACTCACGGCAACCTCCGTGGCAGTGTTTTTCATATACACATCCATAAATGTGTGCAGAAAGTGCTGTGATTGAGTTTGAAGCCATTAGCCGCTGTCTGTGCTTTCATACATTTTCTGCACAAGTTTGCCTTCCTTCACAAGTTTGCCTTTATTCAGCACTACTTTCCAGGTTCATTTTGTTTGACCACTCATGCGTTTTTGTAGTTTGTGTGAGCGAGGCAATGCTTCACTGCCTCTACGGCCTTCGCCGCCTCAGATTGGAGTTGAATGGGAATCGGGGAGGGGGGGAAAAAAAGAGAAAAGAAGCACCTCAGCCCGTTTCACTCCATCAATCATGACAGCTCCTTCTCTTCCACATCACTCGTTCCCCCCTCGTTCCCATTTTTATAGCCACACATCTCAGCCCATGTCATCACATTTGCATTCACCCGCCTGCAAATTATACCGCTCCGTTTCCACAAACGACGCTTATCAGCAATGATGTGTTTTCAGCTTGCGTTGGCATTTGAAATATAAATGGAGGATAATTTATAATTCTCCCATGGATTTAAGCAAAAAAAAAAAGCAAACGCAGTTCCGATAGGAAGGAATTAAGCCCAAGATGAGATAGGAACTCTTGCGAACCTTAATGTGTTGCCTGCTCTGTTGACATACTGAGTGAAGTTGACAGTAAACAAATTAAGCAATTAGGAACATTGCAAACTGTTATTCATGGAGTTAAGCAGCAGCTGTTCTTTAATGGTACTCTTTAGTGCCCCGCTATGTCTGGGGAGCATGAGGCAGCAGTTTTTGATGTGGCATGTGCCTCGGCCAGTCACAACTGGGACCTTACAGAGGCCTTGCTCATACTTCACGTAACTGCTTGGTAATAAAGACCATCCACAGGGAGGAGGAAAAGTTGGGTCTTTTGTCTTTTCATATGCCAACAGTCAATAGAGGATGATGAACACCGTCTCCCCACCGCACAATAAATCAGCAGCATGTGAAGCTTGCTCCTTTTGTTTGTGAAAGTCTCGAATAGCAAGGAGGGAATGATGGGTGATCATGAGGGCAGGCTCTACTTCCACGTTTCTAAGGTATTTTCTTCTTTACTACCGGTGGTATTAAGGAAAACATTGGGATTCGAATTACAAGTTTAGCATTTGAAACTATGTTACTCTGGTCATGTTAATGAAATGATCCTGCAAAGTGTTGATGCTGGGCAAATGAAGACTGCTCTTCATGTGTTTTCTCAGTTTTTTACAATGCATGAAATTAAGTTGGTCTTGTTTGTATAGTTAATGGACACAATTGTTAGCAAATATAACGCCAGTGGAGTTAAAATGATGTAATACATTTGGGGGCACTGGTCCATTCACAGTAATTCTTGATGGTTAAATATTGGTTTTGTCCCTGCCTCGTCAATTGCTTCTCCCCTTTGTGTGTTCACCACAGTGGTACAGTCCACAAGCAGCTGTGACAATACTCGTGCACGCTAATGATAACATTTTTTTCCCTCCATTCCTCCGTCCTCACCCGCACACCCACCCCCTTTTTCTGTCCTCCACTTTGTCCCTCATCAGTGTCAACAGTGTCATCTCTCCTGCCCCTTGTCAGCCGGGCCACCCATCAGCGAACCCCTCTGCAGGAACTGAACTGTGGAGCACGTTGCTGGTAAACGCCAGCAGTGGCGTTCTGCATCGATGGGGCTTGATGTCACAGGGCTAGCATAGCAGCACTGGTAATAGGATTTCATGCTCGGCACTGACGGAGCCCCGCGGCACGAAATGGGCTTTCACTTCCCCCAGGAATCACTTGGCCAGGCACAGCGAGCAAGGAGAACATTTTGAATACATATTGAAATATAATGAATAAAAGGCCTTCCCTCAGTTTCTGTAAGAAAAAAGGAAATGCTTCACGGACTGCGCAGCACTTACAGTTCTTATCCAAAGTGTGATAGTCATCATAGCGAATAGAAGTCTCCTGATTAAGAAAGAGGGAGGCTTTTTGTTTGATTCATAGGCAAACAAAAACCAAGGCAGTGCATTTAAACAATAAATAAAATTCACAAATACGGTTACGCAATTTGTTGTATGCCACTCAACTTTTCTTTTCTTTTTTTTTTTTTACTCCTTCTCTTCCATCACACTCTATCCCACTGTTTTGTTCTACCACACGACTCTGTTGACACCTACATTCATCTGTCGGCGAAAAAAAGACGAGCGCTTTTTTTCCATGGCCGTTGTGTTGTTTCTGACTCATTTCTCTCCCCGCCCTGTGTCCTGTGTCTTCTCTCCCATCAGTGGAATATTGAGGAATCCACCGAGCATGTGAGTAACCCACATGTGTGCTGCTGGGTTCTCTTGCAGGGCAAACTCTTTTGCAGTTTTGGGGGTGCTTGTGTGTTTGGATTATGAGTTTTGTGTGTGTGTGTGTTAATTTCTGTGCAAGGTGTGCGACTTTAATCCACTCTTTGTGACTCCTCAGGAAAGATCATAACCTGATCGTAACCACAGCACGACACGTGTGTCCAAATGTTTGTGCGTGTGTGTGTGTGTGTGTGTGTGTGTGTGAGAGAGTGAGTGTGATTTAGTCTAAGATCTCCTACAACTTCAAAGCAGGATCTGATGCCTCCTTATTTTACCAGAAGAAAACCTTGTAGAAACATCTGGGCAGTTGCAGGTGAACTGAGGCAATTCTGTACAGCGCGCACGAAGCGTTTTCCCCCATTGAGCTTACAGTGCAGTCAAAGGCTTTGTGTCACTATCCCAGTGTGATGCCGACATTAATCGGCCTCGCCTAACCTGCTGTCTCCCCTACTGTTTTAGATGACATGTCTATCTGAGGGGAGGAGCTGTGTCTTTTATCAGCTCCGCACATCTCCGAAATTGCCACCAGCCTTTCATGTCCTCTTCACGTGCCTGGTTTGCAGCTCGCTGCTACGTGGCTGTCATGCAGCTCTTTGTTATGGCTTATTACCCCCTAGACGTCATATTGCACTGGCGTAAATGCAGAGCCACTTACTGTACCCAGTCAAAAATATTCAATAGAAGCCTGCCAGACTAACGGATGCCATTTTCAGTGTATAAACAAGGGCAACGATATGTTAAGAAAAAGGTTTTCAGCTTTTACAAAGTCCAAAAAAAGAACTAATTTGGGATATTTTCACTCCTTTTTTTTTCACCCACCGACATTTCAAATCGAAAACTTAATGAATCCAGTAACCACCTGTAGAGGCTGAGGCTGATCCTTTCTTTTTTTCCTTCCTTTATTTGTTTACATATCAGCATTTCAGTTTTGTATATGAGCCAGTAGGAAGTGTGCATGATGTTGTGTTTATTTGTTATTAGCACTAAGTTAAAGAGAAACCTGGCGGCACGGCACACGGATTCCTCAAGCTACACCCACATGGCATGAGTCAGGCTCGCCTCCTCTCCCTCTCCTCTTAATGCATTGATTAACACCTGACAGACAGCGAGCTACACGCTGTCAGAGGAGGACATCTGTTCACACATCTTTATTATTTCTTCAGCAGCCATGTTTAGGCCACAGCAGACTTTGTGTTTGGTAGCTAATAAGAGTATGAGTCAGATGTCAGCACTGAAAACATAAGCCTGCGTTACTGACCCATGGCTTTGTTCTCTGGGAGTTATTTAGGTTAAAAAGCAAAAGATGCATATAGAGGACATTAAATATTAATCTTCAGCAAAAAGTTATCGGAAGGGATTTGTTTTAACAGTGCACTCCATTTTCCTCTTGGTATTTTTCCACTCTAGTGAGGATAGTGGTGTTGAGAGGCTTGTAGAGAAGAATCCATTTCTGTAACTAGTCGACTTGTTAATCTCTATAATGCCCTTTGGTGCTGCTCTAAGCATTTGCTCTGAAGGGAACTTTGAAGCCTTGGTTTTTCTATTTTCTGCTGAGTTTCAAAAGTGTTGCTAGAACTGAATCAACCTTGTCAAAATGGAGGGAGGACCGATCTCCGCAGCTGCCACTACTGCGATTGTTAAAGCCATTTTGCATGATTAAAGTAATGAGACTTCCTCCATAAAGTTAAAATGGTTTTATGATACAGTAATTTAGCATTTTTCCCCCATCCCTCTTAAAGGTTAGCAGGGGAGCACCAAATGTCCCTTAAAGAGAGAGGCAGTAAAAACCACTGTCAAACAGCGCCGGCTTATGTAGACTGTTTAATGTTCTTCTATGGTTAGGAAATTACAAGTTCATTAGTTGGAGAAACAGCGTTAGGGCAAGGCCGTATAATATTCCAAGCGTCTGAGAAGTTTGTGAAAAGTTGCGTCAGGAAGGCTCGTAGGCATCTGTGTATTCGTCCTCTCAGCGGCCCCAGTCAGAACCGGACAGCTCCAGCACGTGCGCTCAAGCCAAAGGCATTCATTTGTTGTGCGTGCGCATGCGTGCGCATACCACTGTGTGCGTGCTGATGTGCACGTTTTACGTGCATGTATACTGTGTGTATTCTTTATGTATGTTTATTAGTATGTGTATTTGTGTGCGCGTGTGTGTGTTTCTGTGTGTTTGCTTGTTTGGATATGGGCTTTGTTCAAGCTCGGAGAGTATTTAATTCCAGCGTGTGGGTGTGTTTTTACTCAGACTGATGCAGTGTGGTAAAGTGAGTGCCAGCACTGCAGCAGGTTACCCATAACAGTGTGTTACCTCGGTTGTTTTTCTGTCTGTTCATTCCTGACTGCTGAGTTACTGATTTGTTCATTCACCGTAGTGTGTCTATGTTTTTGTGTGCAGACTGTTTGGGCAATCAGCCAGAGGAGAATAAATACCAAGAATCTTATTTCATTCTTTAAAGGAAAAAGAAGTCTTTTTTTTTAATCATCCTGATGTTTATTTATCTGAAGGATTATTTTCAAAGAATTTTAACAGCAGTCCCACAGTCGGTGTACTATTTTGTGGGTTTTAATAGTCTGTTTAGTGATTAACTTAAGCTCCTCTGGGTAGTATCTCGTGCTTATCCATGCAGCAGGCATGAAAACTGACACACTGGTGATGTTCTGATTAATTTAGTTGGTTTGATAGTTAATGGGTTCAGCGTGTTCCTTACAGTTAGGTACAGGAGCTTTTCAGAACCAAGAAAAGTTCCTGGGCCTGTTTGTGTGCCTTCTTTCTCTATTAAAAGTTTGACATATTTTGTTTTTAGGCTAATTGCTCGAGAACCCACACGTGGTTGGAGACGGGGATTTAATCTTACTGTGGTTTCCTGTGGTGCTGTGTGTTTGTCAGGGGATCGGAGCTTGTGTGAGAGGGTGGTTGAAGAGGTTTCGCTCAGGCTTACTGATGCCTGTTAACATTTGACCCTGTGATTTTTATTTTTTTTCCCCTTTCTTTTTCACATTTACAGGAGGCCATAATTGGTGGGCTGCAGTCTGAAACCACCTACTCTGTAACTGTAGCAGCATACACCCTGAAGGGAGACGGTGCTCGTAGCAAAGCTAAAGTCATCACCACAACTGGAGCAGGTCAGAATCGGTGTTAGTGGGGTTTTCATGTAAAACAAAGAATGTATATGTGATTATCTTAGTGTGGAGTCTTGCCTGTGAAGTCATTCTCTCATTACTTTGTCAATCACAAGTCATTACCCAATGAATGATTGGTTTTCTTTGGAACTTTTCAAACTTTTTGAAACATGGCATGACTAAAGATTACAACACACATTTCTTTTGTTCAGTATGACCCAAAACGAGTGACTAAGACAATGAACTCGGCAGCCAAGTGTTTACAGAGGTCAAACCTTTTTCCCATAGACTTCATAATCACAAGTATCGCCATCTTGTGGCCTTCAGATAAATACAGGTTTTTACTCATTAAGTGCAGAGCCACAACTTTGATGTGAATTTAAAAATATGTCTTTGACCTTTAAAGCAATTACAGTGCAAGTAATTTCTTTTTCTCTGTAAATCTCTACTTCAACCAGTGCCAGGCAAACCCAGTATGATGATTAGTACCACCATGGGCAACACAGCACTGCTCCAGTGGCAGCCCCCCAAGGATATGGTGGGTGAGCTGATGGGCTACCAGCTGCAGTACAAGCGCACTGACGAGGACACCTACACCTCGCGGGAGATGAGAAAGACGGACGACCACCATACTGTCACGGGTCTGCACAAAGGCGCCACCTACGTGTTCCGCCTCAGTGCGCGTAACCGCGCAGGCATCGGCGAACCTCACATAAAGGAGATCAGCACACCTGAAGACGTGCCCTCGGGCTTCCCGTCAAACCTCCAAGTTACGGGCCTGACGCAGTCCAGTACCCAGCTGACCTGGAAGCCCCCGCCGCTGGCGGAAAGGAACGGCAAGATCATACATTACTTGGTGGTATACAGGGACATCAACAGTCAGACAAACAGCACCAACCGCACCACCGAAACACACATGACTATCCAGGACCTTAAACCTGACACCACTTATGACATCCGGGTGCAGGCATTCACCAGTAAGGGCGGCGGACCCCTCAGCCCCAGCATCCAGAGCAGGACCATGTCGAATGGTAGGATAAGTGGTAGGACATCTGACTAACATTTATACATAAACACTTCAGAGATATTTGATATGAAAACATAATAACGTGCTTACATAAACATTGGCACTCTTAGGCGCACACAGTTATGTCATTGCTCACCACGAACACATGTCACTCGCTTCTGTTTTAGACTCGCTCTGTCTTTATCGGTGCGGTGTCTTTCCCATCTTCCACCCGGCATACTGTAGTACATGACTGTGTTTATTGATTTATAGAGTACTAATCTCATTACACGCTACAGTCACATTACCATGCCTCCTCATCCTCCCTCCTATTACACACAAATCTAAATGTTACCCAGCATGTAGCTTCTCATGCATTTTATAATCTTATAAATGAAAGATTTCTTATTTATAACCATGCACGATGCCTGTTTTAAGACACATGTTGCCACTCCTCATGTCATATACATTTCTTGGTAATCACAGTGATCTCGGCCTGTTGTGTCTTGTGAATGGGCGGTAATAAATGGAACAGGCTCGGGGAAACTGAGTCTATTTTTGTATGATCGGTAATCAAGCGTGAATGCGATTGTTAATGTTCTCTGAACACTCCTGTGGCTTTTCAGGTTTGGTCATAAGGAATTACCGCAGAATATGTTCACGTTGTTTACTGAAGGGGTGACTTGCTCGTGTACTGCTTTATAGTAGTGTGAAATGAAATTACGCACAGAGATTACTTTTTGTGGCGTACACGATGTCTTACTTGAGGTATTAATGAGTGGATTTTCCTCGTCCTAGCTTTCCCCACCCTGAACTTCGGTGTCAAAGCTGTCATGACAACGTCCGTCTTGCTCACCTGGGATTTGCCACCAAACTACAAATCCCAAGCACCCTTTAAGGTATGTACCAGCCAGGCTGACGGCCATTGCTGACAAAGAAGATTGAATATGAACACAGTTTGCGCAGACGAAATACTTGGAAAATATAAATATAAGAATGCGGCATTATTTTAATGTAAAAAAACTGTTAGTCTACTTCAATAACATGTTCTAACATGCTTTACAACCATTTGTAATATGAAAAAGCAATATTAGCTGCTGACACTTAACGCAATATGATTGAGTCGCTTTCTGTATTTGCACAAAAAAATCCCAATTCATGCTCATTTATGAGGTGTAATAATCTGTCAACGTGATATATCAATTCCCACCCAAATGATAGGGGAGCAAAGACAATTTAAAGTGTAAAAGAACATTGGATATGCGCCAGTGGGCAAGTGCGACGCTGAAGCACTTGAGATGAGGTGTCAGATAAGATGGGCACCTCACGTGGGACCATACTGTTTTTGCTTTTTTTTTTTACATTTGAGAGGGAAGAGAGAGTGGTGCGTGTGAGCAAACGATACACAGGCTGTATATCTATGCTGCCGTAAATCACAACTCCCGAGTTTTCCCCGTGTGTGCTTACAGATCTTGTATAACCAGCAAAGCGTGGAAGTGATGGGTAACCTGAAGAGGAAGCTGATCACGCAGCTGCAGCCAGACACCGACTACTCTTTTGTACTGACAAGCAGGGGCAACATTGCCGGAGGTCTTCAGCAGCAGGTGTCCATCCGCACTGCCCCTGACCTGATCCAGACAAAGCCCAGGACACATCATGCTCAAGGTGGCAAGATGAACATCACCCTGCCAAAGATCCAGACCACCACGCGTGTCAAGTACGTACTGACAGGGACTAACCACACAGGCTTGCTCTGGGCTACAAAATGATTGTTATTAGTCAGGAATAACAAACAGGTTTTGCATTTTTATGTACATAGATGTTAATACAAAAATTTACAACCACCTCGCTGTAAATTTGGGACCTAATGCGACACAAAGGGCACACGTGTGTCTGATCACTACTAAAACTATTCGAGAACTTAGGATTGCAACTTTTACTCTGAGCCATTTTTGTGACACGGCAGCTGATGATAATGGGGATGTAACATCGGGTCGAACTGTGTTATCTTTTGACACAAATTGTTAAGAGGAGAACTGCACCTGACCCTTTCCTTCGAACGCATACACATAGTGACACGTCTGTGTAAAGGGGGTGTACACGGGGTTGATTGGTAAAAAAGATTACAGGGCTGTCAGGGCTGGCTAAGGTCCAGCACAGATTGACAGCCACGGAGTGCCTGTGATTGGGGATGGGAGGGTTGAGGGGGTGTGTGTGTGTAGGTGAGAGGGAGGGGGTGAGGAGTCTTGTTATACGTCTCTTCTCCCACTGCTAGACTTGGGTGACTGTTGAATCACAGAGTTGAGGCCTGGAGAGAAGCGGCTGTTTTCACTGTCAGCAGCACCTGATTTTACAAGTAGTCAAATGCTGCATTGGGGGGGGCGGGCAGGGACGAAACATGTATAATCTAACACATTCTCCTTTATTCATTACCCAGCCTCTTAGCTTGACTCTAAAGTCCTACATGTCTTACTAATGTCTTTCTTTTCCTTCTATTTTGGTCTTCTTAATGAAAGCAGGAGAACACACACGAGTAGTCACATAGCTGCTTCTATTAACCTAAGGAATCCTATGGGGATCTATGCTAGCTGAAGGCTCCCCTCACTGGGATTGAGTTTGTTCCAGTCTACATGGCAGATGTTCTTAGTGATTAGCAATTAATTGGCGAATGCATTGCCAATCTGCTGGTGTTCGACCTTGGTTGGAACCACATGTGTTTTCCTTAAATTTTGAATTCAGCCCAACAAGGATCACCGTCAAAGTACGCCTTGTTGTTTTGACTGTGCTATTAATGCACTTGGCCCACTTTGATCTCAGCGTGTACGTGCATTGGCCGGTCTTTCTTAACACAATCTTTTATTTTTCGTGGCAGGTGGTACTACATCGTTGTGGTGCCCTTTTCTTCGGTGACACGCAAGTGGAAGAATCCAGACGAGATGGACATGGATGAGGTGAGTGCCAGCCCATGTCTGATTGGCTAATGTGCCAGGTCAGGGGTCCCAAATAGCACTTTCTGTTCCAGCTGGGTAGAAAGTCACGGGTGGAAACTAATTAGCTTTACCCTCCTGGGCGTCAGAAGAAAGAGGTTTTAAACAATGACTCACTCGGCTAGCTGGGGAGTGTCCTGAGTGAATGCAATGTCTGCAGACACTGCCCATTTGTTGAATACTGCAATTTGCACGCACGTAAAATAAAATCAGCACACCTGAAATAGTAAAATAGTTTGGTCTTTGTTTAATTATTTGTATTGTTGTATATGTCATCAATCAAACTTTATTTCTGTGGTCATTTTCACAATCATTGTCAAAAAATTACTGACCCACCTCTGTATTTTTCTTCAAATTGTTTAGAGTTCGGCTTTGCCGTCTGTAGACAAAGTTTTACATGAGTTATTCAAATGAGGACAAAGATTTATGACTGCCTTATTATTCCATTGAATAAAGGTCTTCCTTGTCCATGAGGGAATTTAAGCTAAATGACATGCCTAAATATTAATAGCGTAATTTTTAAGTAAACTGCGAGGCTCGTTGGTCTGAATCGCTATTGTTCAAGCTCCCTGTAGAAATAACAGAAGAGACTGAGCGGGAGAGAGATGGGACTCCCTGAGTCATTAAACACCGAGCAGGCCATTGTCTCCTCCCTCCGACATAATGATTTAATAAAGCTACATCTGGAGCAGTGCATGAGACATCACTGACAGAAAACAAAATGCTGCTGAAAACACAATGCCGCAGTGCTGTATGCTCCCGCTCATTTATTAACCGGGCTGGCAGTCATGCTGAGTTTGTGTGCTAGAGCAAGCGCTAATTGCTCACTTCGTAGATTGGCTGCATTGTTTGCAGTTATATCGCTGTGCAAAGGCCATTTTAGCTGTGTGGAATCATTATCTCTTATTTGGAGGCATGCTAACAACCAAACCTGGATATCTAGTGTCAGTGCAAAAGCTTTTTTTTAGACTTTAGGAAGACTTTCGGAGTTGATGAAATTTAGAGAACTTGGATGCCGTATCGTGCATATCGAAGAGATATTTTGGACCAAAAAACCAAAGTTGTTTATTATTGAGAAATTTCTCTTTTTCTACCCCAGCTGCTCAAATCAAGTAGAGGTTCAGTCCTAAGACACCGACGTCACTTGGATTCCACCAAGCCTTACATTGCTGCCAAGCTTGGGTCACTTCCAACCACCTTTATGCTGGGTGATGAGAAAAGGTACGACGAATTCTACAACAAGCCCCTGACGAGCCCACAGCAGTATCTCTGCTTTGTCTTGGCTGAACTTCAATCTGAAGGGACCGACAGCACTGCTCAGTATGTAAGTAAAACGTCAATTTGCTGAAGATAGACAATCATAAGGTGGCAATGGCATAAGTTGTATTAGCTTTGCTTAATTATTTTGCTTTTTAGTAAAGAAATTGGGTTTGTTTGGTTTTTTTAAACGCTAAATCTGCCCGAAGCTTTTCTGTATTTTGGTACATGTTGATTTTTCTTTTCACGGGACAGATTATTTAAGTTTATCACCCATCCTCAAACTCTAATCACTCTGCTCCTCAAGCATTTCCAAAATAGCAGTGGGAAGTCTAATTGTTTTTGTTTTTATTGCCAATTATCCTTTAATACTGCAGCCTCTAAAAGTCATTGTAGCTTGTCCGGATAACTCCCTTATCACTTAACAATGACATCAGTGATCCAGCTTTGCCATTTCGGCAGCAGCAGGGCCATGCGCACATCTCTTTACAATGCTAATACTAGACTCTTGGTTTTCTGAGCCGGGGCCCAAAGCGCTCGTCAAACAGCTCTAACATGGAGGCCCAGCTCTCTGTGGGACGGTCTGGAGTAAACTTCACTGCAGAAAGAATGAGCAACTGCGATTGCTCTGAGCTTCACCGCTACCCGGGACATGCATATTCAGTAGCTGTGCCCTGAGTGATTTAAAGAAAAAAAAATGGAAGAGAGCGAGCGCTCCAAGTCCGAAACCCAATCCCAGACCTTTTACCTATTTCTTTCTCTTCGCTCCCATCTCTGAGCTTTTTTTTTCCCTTTACCCCTCTCTCTGCTTCTCTCGCCCTCTCCACATTTCTCTACCATGAAGAGAGCAGAGGAGATTGATTAGTGCAGCTGAAGTTAAGAGGGAGATGAGGGCCTGGTCTCAGGGTCTCGGGAGTCTGTAAAGCAGGCCTGATTCCCTTGAAATGCTGCTTTACATGTCCCTAAAGCCCCCCACCACCACCACCCTACTCCAGTAATCCCCTACTCTTTCACTCAGGAAAGAGGAGGGACATGCAAGGGAGGCTATAGCGGGCAACCACGGTATACTTTACTTCAAAGCAGATGCTTAAATCCCATCACTGCACAACACTCTCACCGTACCTGCAAGATACACCATGCTGGATCAGCAGCGCTCAAGATTTCTCTCTTTCGCTGTACTTCCCCTCCTTAAACTGAGTCGCACCCACCTGCTTTTAAACTTAATCACTTGGATCAATCAGATTCAGTCACTGGGCGAGTCAGCCAGTGTGTTTATCATCACTTCAGCTTTCCGCAGCAAACTCATTTCCTGAAATGTATGTAAATAGGACACTTAATTTCCTGAATTAGGATAGCAGATTAAAACAAACGTGAATAATAATGCTGCGGTTTATTTTTGATGTATAAACACAAATGGTTTTCTAAAAAAAACAAAAACATTTTACAACGCCACATGACAAAGACTCTAGACAGAGAAAGTGCTGCGGTGACAAAGATTAAAGGAGAGATCATTAGACGTTGCAGTGCATTCTTGGCCCTAAAATGACGAGTGTGGCTGGCTAAAACTCAAATTTTGAAGCTAAATCAAAATAAGCTGACAACCATTTCAGAACGTTAGTGCTTTTGTGAAAACATTCACAGAGGTGTGCATACAGATCATGAAAGCCGTCAGTTTTTTTCTACATATCATGTCCCCTAACTGAACTGTCAAAATAGTCTGACAGAAAAAACCCCACTTCAGGCTACAGCTCACAAATTCACTTAAAATATGCCATCCGCGGTTCAAAAATACAATAAGGAATTTAAAAAAAATGCAATAGTTGACCTGCTCCATATAATAAGCACTATATCTACACTAACAGGATTATTATAGAGCATGTAAACACCTTGATTTTCTCATTTCTCCTATCCAGGCTTCGCGTGTGCTTTTAAGCATACTGAATTGTGAGGTGGCTACTGCAGTCATTGATTGCTGCACAAATCCCCTAACTGCACTCCTTGGGAAACACAGCAGTGTTTGTTTTTGTCACCCCCAACGCGCTGCTTTCGAGCGTTTATTACTAAACACACGGGTACAGAAGGTAAAGCATGCAGGAGGATCGAGCAGTTGGCAGAAGCTGCCTCGAGCAGGATCTTCACCAGACCCAGGAGAATAAGACAACAAGTAGTGGAATAAATGACTTGTGTCTTTACCGCACTTTCTCGCAACCACCCAAACTCCCCCGGTGTAGATCAAACAAGACCGCCAGGGTTTAATAAGCCCTCGTATATCAATGGCCACAAGCAGCCAGTAGTGGTTGGAGGGAAGAAGAGAAGGAAGGCAAAAGGGGGAAGAGAGCGAGGAAGGGAGAGGGGCAGAAGAAGAGAGGGTGCCTTCATGTCTCCCCAGCACCCAAGGCGGATAAACAAGCCAGGGGAGGTGTGAAATGGGATGATAGATGCTGGGTGTGTATAAACAGTATCATTTAATGCGAGAAGAGAGTGAGGGAGGGAGGTAGCATGAAATATTGTGTGATGTGAGACACAGAGTAGGGGTGGCGTTTGAGAGAGGAAAAGAGGGGAGCAAAATTTGTGTCTCGTGTCCTGTCCAGCCTGTGAAGCTCAGATGAGAGGAAGTGAACTAATGTTTGAGGAGGCGCTCGTATTTAATGTGCGCTTTTACTTTGATAAGGGAAAGGAGATGTTCTGGCAGAGAGAAAAAAAAAAATCATAATAGGGTGTTTTGCTATTTGCAATGCTACCCAAGCATTTCCTGCATTCCCAAAAGGAATTGATATTGTAGCACTAAATCTGTCAGTGCTGTGAACTCACAATCCCTTCAGCATGGAGGACTAGGTTTTTTTTTTTTCATAATTTAAAAGGCTTTGACAGATAATATTAAAAAGAGAAGTACGACAGGAAAACAAGATGGGAACACAAGCATATTCAAGTCCAGCTTTTCACTGAGTGGAGTTTAAATGAAGGCAGCATCGATGGGAGTCACCATTCAAATGCACTGTGTCCCATCCACTCCTGGAGGCATCCCCCTGTAGCAATGCCTCCAGATATCTGAATGCTTGGTATTCAGACAGTTAGAAAGGGGTAATAAGTGTAGTTTGTGGTGCTGAATGGGGCGTGCATGGATAAAAAAAAAAAAAGAAGAAGGGAAGAAGAAAGTAGACGACAAAATAGGGGGGGTCGTCGTACAGTGCAGACGAAACCCTGCAGCCACACTTCTGTTCCTCATGGATAAAGGCATATTCATACATGCTATCGTCTTTCCCTCTCAGTTTTTTGTGCCTTCATTTCTCCTCTCCCTTTCTCTCTGTCTTTCCCTATGTCATGCAGTGATGACAAGCGTGTGGGCTTTTCAGCCTCCCCAGGGAGGCAGAGAGAGCGGCAGATTCATAATAGGCGTCTTTGCATGTTTGTTTTTTTGTCTGGCGCGCACCCCGCAGCTTATTTAAGCCACTTTTGGAGAGTTGAGGAGCTCGCGGGGTCAACGGCGAGTTGAAACAAATTTGCCTGCGCTGTGCATAGCGGATTCTGTGCTCAGGGGATGGTGGAGCAGTGGCTGACTGGGGAAGCTGTGTAGCTCACGGGCCAGATAGCAGACTCGATATACTGCTACTACCATAACACCTTTTCCTCTGTCTCCTCTCTCTGCCATCTCACATCACCCACTCTCTCTCTCTCTCTCTCCCCCTCCCTCGTTCTCTTACTTTGTCTCAGACAAATACAGTCTCTCTCTCTTTCACACACACAAACACACACACTCAGCTAGTGGCTGCGACCAAAACAAATACCTTCACTTGTGCAGGCTTAGAGAAGTTTGTGAAAGGGCTCAGAAAAACTGATGTTCCAGGTGTGCTCACACAAACACGTGCACGCTTTTGTTTACAGTTCTTGCACGCAGTCGCACGGACATACACATACCCACCACACACTTACACGACCGAATACATTACTGATCATTCTTATAGTTGTATATGTCTTTATCTACAGTATTTTTTGTATTGTTTATTCTTCTCTACTTGTCATTTTCTTCTATCTCTTCTATAGTACGGATGGGATTTAATAGAATTTTATCAAATCTGTTTTCAGCGTCTAATTCACTTTCTAAATGTGATTGCACTACAAAATCTGTTTAGTTTCATCTCTGTTTAGTTTTTACCCAACTCTGCACTCACTCCCTGTAGTACAGTAGATCCTGCGACATCTTGTGTGGACAAAAAGAAAAATTACGCAGTTTAAAAAAAACGTGGTAAACTCTTTGGCTTTGTTCTGTTTCTGTTTCAACATTTAGGTGGGAGATACATGTCAAAATACCATCCATATAAATGTCAAGGCTCCAGTGTTTCCCAGCAGTGTAACAATATGATCAATGTTATTCACTCCATGTGTACATCTCGCACACCCAAACACACCACATGCCCATGCTTTACAGAGAGACGTGCACTGATCCAGAGTTGTAAGGGATGCACTTACGTCTTTCACTGTCTCTGACTCACTCTCAGACTCACACATTCCTTCGCTGCACCATTGCTCCATTGTGATAACGCTGTGCGAGGGCAGAGGCATTAGGAGCTGCGTGACTGAGCTTTTATCAGATATTAGGGCCGTTCAAATGGATGATCCCACTACTTCACCGTGACCAACAGACAAAAAGCCCTCTCTTTTTGTTCAGCCCTCTCCTCTGCTCTTGCTCTTTCTCTCTTATCCTTCTCTGAAAGCGCAGCTGCAGTTATTTGTTACCTCATTAAAAAAAAAGTTTTTCCCAGGATTCCCTGCAGGGCCATATCCTACAGCCTTTTTCGGGCCTTCCCAAAAGAACAGGAAGCCTTGTGGTGTCGTCACATCAGCAGCGTCCTGTTGCTGTGCCGTTTTTCTTTGTTCTTGGATAATAGGTTCCTCCCAAAGCAGCACAGAATGGTAGAAAGCTGGTCTCATGTCCCTGCTGTGTGTCTGTATATGTGCATGTGTGTGAGAGAGACAGAGACAAATGTGAAACATTGCTGCTGTAAACTATTGCTGTCACGAAAATGTGCATTTTTTCACATTCCTGCTTGAGTTATCATGTTTCCGTGCCCACTATGGGAGCATGGTGGTTTGCACGTACACCACTCACTGAGACGTGCCGTACCACACACACCCATAGTGTAAGTTTTCATGGCAGTTGTCCAAGAGCATGAGTGATAACAGAACTATATGACAGAGCGCAGGACTCTTTGAGCTCATCGCAGCTTATCTTTCCAATTAATATCTGCCTGCGCGCTGAAGAGCAGGCTGCTGTGCAGCTAATGATCCGGATTACTGCTGCCTGCTGCCCCACCATTCCCACTACATGCTGGGAGCCCAATTCCCTCAGAGGTCTGCGATCTGTCACCCATATCCTTCCACACTCTGTACTCCCTATCCCAACCTGCATCTCCTATCGTCATTCAATAGGTGTCACGCTGAGTTCTAATGACAGATGCTTCGCGCCTCCCTTTTTCTCATCTGTCAGCTTGCTCTCCCACAGTTGGACTCCTTCTTCTTCAAACCTTTTTTTTAACCATACACCATACCGCATCCCCTCGGGTACCCCCTCCTCAGATACATACTCACACACTGATGCATACCTCCCCACCTCCCTTTCCCCCATCATTCAGAGATGTGGAGTGGAAAGATGTCTCATTTACAACCAAGGTGGAAATGCACCCTCACCGTCACCTCCTCCTCTTCCGTCATGGTGTGAACACTAATGAAGAAGAGATGAGTCCTCTCTTGTGCCCCCATTTATCTCAGCGACCAAGAGACATGCACGCTTATCCCTGCCTCTCCATCTCTACCTCGCTCACTCTCTGGTGTCACACTCGCTCTGTCATCAGCCGTCTTGGGTTTTTTTCTAACAGAAATGTATAATCTTGATTTGAGTTTGGTTGATAGCTTCGTGTCTTGCGCTGCTTCATCACTGAACTGTGATCTATTACTAAGTTGACATATCTTGACTATCTGAGTGCCAGAAACAAGATATGTGCAGTGAGATATTTTGTTTATCCCTGATGTAGAAAACTTTGTTTCCAGTTTTGTCACTTCAGCCACAGGAAGTGCTACATATTCAAAGTGTCAGTATCGTTTTTTTTAATTGTCCTTTAAGTATATAAGTGGTTGATCTACAGTTGAACCCTGTTTAGATTTTTAAATTCATGTTAGCTACATGCTAATATGCTTGTTCTCCCCCCAGTCCAGTGCCTTTTCCTTTGATGTTTGAGCTTCTTTTTTAACTTTAGGCAGTTTTTAAACACCCTAGGGAATCCAGATTACACTTAAATAAGAAGGGAGATCTTGCATACATATTAAAAAGTCTAGAGTGCCTCTCTGATGTACCTGTATTCTCTTTTCTTTTCCCTTACAGATGACATATTCAGCTAGTCCCTACTCAGATCTAATCGAGGTCACTTCAAGTATGGCTCAGGGGATGGAGCAGTCTGAAATGTTGTGGGTCATGGGCCCAGTGCTGGCTGTGCTGCTCATCATCAGCATCGTCATCGCCATCC